>VZUI01034358.1:0-186141 GCA_013401135.1 Cettia cetti
ATCCGCCGCTTCGGGCCGTCCCCGCCCCGGGGGAGCGGGTGCCCCGGGGCATGAACTGCGCCTCGGGGAGCGTCGTGCTCCCTGCCGGGGCGCCGCCGCGAGTCGCCGCCGCCCCGCTGGAGCTGCCGGCCGGGGCGGGGGAGGCGAGCGGGGACACCCCCGAGGAGGGCGAGGGCCGGAGGAGCGACTCGGAGAGCGGGGCCGCCGGCGGCGACAAGCCCGAGACGCGCTCGGTGTGCAGCAGCAGCGAGAGCGGCAGCGGCGGCCACGCCGGCGGGGCCGGCCCCATTTGCAAGATCTGCTTCCAGGGCCCCGAGCAGGTGAGGAGAGGCGCTGGCGGCGGGCGGCCGGCACCCCGCGCACCTTCGCACCGCCGGCTCCGGGGCCGAGCCCTGTCCCTGGTGCTGATCCCGGCGTCGCTCCCCGGCAAGAATCGCCCTCCCCGGCGTCGGCGGCTGTGCGAGCCGCGGCTGCCGCTGTGCCAGCTGGTTGTGGCAAACGCCTGGGGCGAACCTGAGCCGGCGCAGAGCTTTGGGAGAGTCCAGGGATTTTGCCGTGTCTGGCTTGCACGCTGGGTGTCCTCTGGCGCTCGCGCTCCCTGGTTCACCTCTGAGGGACTCAACACAATACGAATTTCTCAGGTTTCTCTTAGACTTTGAAATAAGAGTGTTAGCTTACAGGTAATGGTGAGGAGACCTCCAAGTATCATCACTGTCGTGACATTATGGGACATAATATCAGCAATGGATCTGTAACTAGAATTTTATAGCTTGTCTTTGAGTTGGAAAGAAGAGACTAGCTGATTTATATAATACAGAAACTACTGGGGGAAGTGCCTAGTTACATTATTTAAGGTCCTGCCTGACAGCTGGCTAGCTGGACAGCACAGAGCCGTGCTCCAAGAGCAAGGTTGTCTTGGAATCGTGACGTCACACATTTCTTTCTGAGTGATGACTGCGAATAGCTGGGGGAGAAATGTATCCAGGCACCTCTGGTACCTTTTGAGGAGGTATTTGAAAGGGCTAATGGTACTGTTGTTTAACGCATGGTAATATTTCAGTTATTTCACATCAGTACGTGAACATGAGTAGTCAGCTTTCTGGCTTTTCTCAGTAGAAGCAGCTACGTGTTTAAAGACGTTTTTGAGTACATGCTTTTCCACATACTGAAATTGAGACCAGGTCATTGTTAAAGACCCCTAAATATTTTGGTATTGAGTGTACATGTACATGAAAGGTTCCTTTAAAGTTGATGTTTCTGTATTGCCTTTCCAGGGTGAATTGTTAAACCCTTGTCGCTGTGATGGCTCGGTACGATACACGCATCAGCTTTGCCTGTTAAAGTGGATAAGTGAAAGAGGGTCATGGACCTGTGAACTCTGCTGTTACAGATACCATGTTATAGCCATTAAAATGAAAAAGCCTTGTCAGGTAATTTGTTCTTTTTTAAAAAATGTATGTCTTTTCAGTCATTTTTTTAAACAAAATGATCCTTACTTTACTTCCAAGGTTACTGGAAAACACATCAGAAGATCATATATGCCTCACCAGCTAGCACTTGCACCCAATTGAAGTTGGTTTTTAAGACTGGTTACATATTAAAGGTGTAGCGATTTGGTTCTGTTATGTTCTTCTAATTTTTGGCTTGCTCTGGAAATGGTCTTTAGGGGTTGGTAAATTCTGTGAGTAGTTAAATCATGCTGAGATATGACAGAGAACTTGGA
Organism: Cettia cetti; assembly: GCA_013401135.1. Classification (NCBI taxonomy): domain Eukaryota; kingdom Metazoa; phylum Chordata; class Aves; order Passeriformes; family Sylviidae; genus Cettia; species Cettia cetti. Next base: position 1,724 of record VZUI01034358.1, read on the forward strand.
ACTCCCAGATTCACTTTCTAAACTTTAAACATGTCTTTATTGTTTTTTAAAGACTCACTCAAAGGTTGATTTTGTTCTTTCTTCAAGCTTAAGGTCCAGAGGGGAGAGGCGAAGAAAGCTTCTGTTGTTTGTGTATTCATCTACTGTAAAAATGTGAAAGGAGCTGACTTTTCAGTCTTGGCACAATTCAGAGCAGTAGAACACTCTGAAAGTTCTGTCCACCAGTAGCTGTTTCAGAAGCTGAAATGTGCAGCTACATTTTCCACAGCTCTGTTTCAGCAACATCACGTTTCAGAACATGAGCTAGAAGTTAGAACATTGTAGTGGTAGCATGTTCAGGGAGAGCTGGGGGGAGAAACTCAAAGCTCCAGCAGATCTCTTAGGGAAGCCTTAATACCACTTTGCATATCAGAATTCTGTAGAGGTTTTAAATTCTATCCTGGAAATTGTATTTTATAACATCTGAGGAACACATTTAGTAAGATAATTGTATCTTTTTTTAGTTTTGATCCTGAGAGCTCAGAGATGATGGAGCTCTCAAAGGCCAGAGCACTCAGGTCATTTTTCTGTGCCTGTGTTTGATTGGAGTTTTATAGAAAAGACATGGTTGGATGGTAATGGCAGTTGTGTGAACGTGATAAGCATTCCTTGGGTACAGAATATCTGGAGTATTTGCTTACAGCTGTTCAGATTAGGGGCAAGTATTTACAGAGCCAGTGGACTTCAACATTTTTCCTTTATAAATCCTCAAAGGAAAGTTTTTGGTAAACTTTCCTGGGGAGAAGCTTTATGATATAAAAAAAGTAAAGGATTTGTAAAACACTCCAGAAAATTAAGGTGGTAGATTTTGTTTCTACATAGGCATGGTTTGGCACGGTGTTTGATCCTTTTGGCTTTTTTAACCTTTTAAAAATCTTTATTTCTTGCATATCCACACGAGTCTCATCCGTTTCCTAGCAAAGACGACAATAGCAATAGTTTGCAATTATAGTATCTGAAAATAGTTTTTAGACAGCAAAGACATGACACAGTTGTCTGCAGAGAGGCATCTAGTTCTATTCGAGATGTTCCAAGGTAACCCAAATATGTACACGGGATAGCAGATATGACAGAACTTATGAGGGACTCTGGAACTGCAGATGGAGGCCAAGTGGATATTAAAGGACATCTGAAATGTTATTAGATATCTATCTGTGGACAGCAGAATCAAGCCCAAGCTTGAAGAACAACTATTTAGTTTCAGTGAAAAAGAGAAGCAAAGAGGAGCCAGTAGATGACACAGTAGGCAACAAAGTTTGGCCAAGCTTACAAGGAAGTAAAAAGAACTGAAGAGACAGAAGTTAAATGTCATTCACTGCATGAATTCACCTTTTTTTTTTTTTTCTTTTTTTGGGTGGAGAGTGGAAGAAAAGAAGCCAGATTCATGTTTCTTATTCAATAGCTTAATACTTGATTTATTCTTAGCCCTGTCTTTCATTTTTTAGGTAAGTCATTTAAGTCTGTCCTTTCTTTCTTGACAAAATAGCATCCAAAAAGATTTCATGGAGTTGCAACTCAAATAGTAAGTTAGACATACAATCCTGAGGTCAAATTCCTGACACCTAAAAGATCACCCATCTCTTTGAGGGAACACAATAGTACCTTTCTTAGTCTCCTACACAGAATATTCCTCTTGTAGTAACAGAATCTAAAAGGAAGTCTCAAACTGCAGTTGTCTGTGTAATTTTGTAAGGGGAATCAGTCTTAAAATGAGCTCCCTCCTCCCCCATATTCTTGACTGTAATAGTATTGGCCATTTTTAACAACTGTCTTGGCTAAACCTTTGGACAGATTCTGCATCGCTTTCTGCACTACACAAAAGCTTGTTTTATGGTGACTTTTTGCTTAGTTTTGGCAAAAAGCTAAGGGTGAGACAATTTCAATACAGAAGGAATTTAAAACATCTTCAGCTGAAGTAGTGAATGTACTTGAAAGTTCCCAAAAGAGCAGGACTTCTTGCATTACATTAGATACAATATTTGGACAAGTGTAGTTTACTCTCTGAACAACCAGTAGTCTGCCTCAGTCCATCTTCCCAGAATTGTCTCTACCAGTCTTTTACTAATTACAACTCTGTAGGCAGTGTCATAGGAGAGAACTGGTGCTATTTACAAAAATAGCTTTTTTGTCAGGTAAATGCAGATTTACACCAGGTCTGTGCAAACCTGCTTTATTTACACTCATGTCTATGCAGATTTACACAGGCTCTTCAGGTTTGCTTTCACCTCAGGTATTTCAAGACTGCAACAATGTGTAGGGACTTAAAAAGGAAGAGGGTTTTTTTATGTTTTCATTCAGAACATTGGAATAGATGTGAATATTCCACTTAATATCTAACATGTTCTGTGGTTTCTGTTGCTTCATGGAAGGTCAAGTAAATCCAAGGGGTGCCTCTTTTGGGATAGTACATTCAAGAAACAGAATATTTCTAGTCCAATAGAAATTCTTCCAGTGTCACTGTTCCAGTTACAGTTTCAGCAGCTACTACATAATTCACTTTTAAGAATCTAATCCTGGAAACACATAGATTTTATTACAGGAATAAACCTTAAAACTTATAGCTCCCCCTCCAAATTAACCCATTTGGTGGAAGAGGAGCATACAAACAAGTTGATGATATTTGATATGATGTGTAACAGACATTTGGAATTTTTCAGTATCCTTCTTAGGATCATATCAGAAAGACGTATTTAACCTTGCTCTAGTCCATTAGTGAAAGCACATGTTCAACTTGCTGGACTTGCTTCATTGGCAGGATGGAATTTAATCCAGTAATAGGCAGGGCTATGTTAATAACTATTAAATTCCATTTCTCCCCCTCAAATTATAATGAGGGGATCTGGAACAAATACTGCTTTGGGCAGGGATTTGAGGGTAACAAAAAGAAAAAAAAAAAGCTCAAATTAATATTTTTAATTGGTTTGTTAAGGTTATAATCTGTACAGATTTCCATCGTAAAGGAAATATATTCCTAAAAGAAATATAAACACCATGTTTTGTTTTTGTTGGTGCTATCTAAGTTTTACCATCTTAGGAGATTAGTTCAGTTGCACTTAAGTATGAATGTGTATTGAAGAATGTCATTGCTCTTGTAAGATTTAGAAATAATGTTTAAAAGTGGAATAGAATCATGCAAAGGTTGAGAATATATACTTTGGTGCTAAAACCTGTCACTTCTATAAGTGAGCAGTAAAGATATTTAGACAGTAGCCTTTTCTAGATGGTCATAAAATAGTGTTACCTTAGATGTTTAATAAATCCTACTCATTAAAACATTATATTCTGGTACTTTGGTGAAATGGACCTCTTCTGAAAGTGATACAGTAAATGAATGTGCTAATTTAAAATGTGCTAATTTTGTGGCAATTCAACACCTTTTCTGATATCAGAAAAATCATAACAATTATTTAAAGAAGTAAATGCTTACTTGTTAGGCTTGATTTCTTAAAATAGAAAGAAAATAGGGTTGTATTTTTCAAAAGTTAAGGTTTCACTTTTCCAAATGTTGTTAATTTGTGTAATCCTCACTCGTTTGAGAAAGCTCACTTGCATCAACTGGATAAGCATGAGCAAAACTGTGTAGCAGACTGCAGGTACGTAAATGCAGGTTACATTTGAAAGCGTAGAAGTCAAGTTCTTCAGATACTTCATTATGGAGGCCAGTGTCCAGAAAAAGTTGTGTAGTAAATGTTTAGTAAAAGTTCTTGCTTATGTCTGTGCTCAGCTGGATGACAGCATTAAGTTCTTCTAGGCATAAGTAAGAAAGGGAAAGGGAGAAGGCTGAAATATCCAATTATGCATTCTAAACTGCACCAAGAACAGTCTATTACTGTATCTTCCTGTACTGAAGATCCAGAAGAATACATTGTGCTATTCCATATGTTAGTGGACAAAAAAGAACAAAAAGGATTGTTCCAATATTTGACAATTTACAAAGAAGTTTGAACAAGAGCTAAGGGACAAACCTATGGTACACTAGCCCTGGTACCAAGCCCCCTGGTACACTGGCCTTTTCTAACTATAACTGAGGTTTTGGCATCTCAAATATGATGTGTTTTAAGAGGCCTTTTGAAAAGAAAATAATGAAGCTTTGCAGGCACCCTTTGAATGTGAAGGCACTATGCAGGGGCTGTTGGAAAATAAAACACTTGGCTAAAATAGGTATCATGAACTAAATGGAAATGAGGTTCAATGCCTGAGTAGTCACTAGAAGGTAATTAATATGTCAATAAATGCCTGGAAGGTCTTAAAAATCAAATCAAATTTTTTTAATTTCATGTGATGGAGAAAAGAGTCCATAATAGTGGAGAAAGAAGGCCAGTAGCATGGTCAAAGTAGTGGAATAAAAGGAATTGTACTTGAAGCAGTTTTGTACTTGCTGAGAAAATTACTTTTGTCATGAGCTTTAAAGACATGTTACAGTAATTAAGATATAAGACAAAAGTGATGATGAGAAATTAATTTTTATGTATGAATAGTCTTAGATATGCTACATAGAAAGCACATGCAAGTTTTAGAAATAATGAGAACAGAAGGATCCAAATATATATTTAAATTTAAAATAATTCCTGATAAATTTAAGATAATTTCAAGAACAAATTCATGTATTGGAGCAACAAATCTATTCTGTTTGAGGAACACTGGGACATTAACATCCTAGAGATTTTAATGAATGGCAAAATCTCTACAAAAAGTGGTAGAAGCAGACTAATACTTTAGTTTTGAGAGTTTAGTTTTAGTTTTTTAGGAGAGAGAAATCTGAAACAGAAAACTAGATGTCAGTCATCAGCATAGATATAGTAGCTGTGCTTCTCACACTTTTTTTTTATTCATTTTTTGGCCACTTCTAGGGAGAATTTACTAGAATAGATAGATCTTTTGTCTGATACACTCACAGTAGTCTCAGTGACTGCACTGTGTAGATGGTGATTATGATCAGTTCTAAGCAGCATGCTTAATGAGTTTAGAAACAGGATAGCAGAGCTGTTGCAGAGGGCAGTTGAGGGTTTTTTCTGTGGTAGGAAAGGCAAAATATATTTTCTGTCTTCTGTCTACTTTGTGTTAAAGATCTGAAGGTGAATGATAGACTGAAAAAGAGAATTGCGTAAGCGTCAGCGGTGCAGGGTACAGAAGAGGACAGTAAAAACTTTGCCACCAACTTAAAAAACAAATGCTAAAAATGGAAGGCATCAAAGAGAAAATTCTGATGGGATAATGAATTTCATGTTGTGTTTTCTTTGTTTTCTTGTAATTAATGCATAGAGAGACATGGAAATAAAAGGAGTAGAGAACCTGCAAGTAAAGGTGGGAAAAAGGTGTGGAGACAAAAGTCAGTTTAGCTTGAGAAAAACATTTTGTTGGCCATTCACATGAGGGAGCACATTTTTCACAGAGCAAGTGAGCAGGGCACTGGTGCACTGCTAGCACACTAGGAGTTGAATATTTAGCATACAGAGCTGAAGGAGTACAAAGTGGACATTACAGTGGAAAGGAGGAACAAAGCTTCAGAAACTTTACAAAAATGGATATAATTGATAATTAATGACACGTGAGAGAGAACAGGGGATGGAAGAATATCACAAGTACCAATGATCTACAAGTCATGAAATAATGAAGAATAGTGAACAAAGGAAACTGATTCTATCATCACAGTGAGAATTGGGTAGGGATAGAGAAGAACTAATAGCAAAAGACTAGATATTGACTACAAATACTGAAGCGTATTTGTAAGTTATGAGAAGAAATTAAATTTATCCTAAGAGGTCAGAACAGACATTAAATGGGAGCTGAAGCCATCAGGAAGGAATATGGATGATTACGGAGAAAGCCAAACAGTGTAGCAGTTCTGTCAGACTTATAAGTATATCCTAAGGTAATCAAGTAGAATACAAAATAAAAAAAAGAGAGCATACTTTAAAAAAATAGTATTAAAAGTATGTGGGTGTGTGCCCCTCATTTGTTACTCTTTTATTTTCTGTAGCTTCTTAAAAAAGCAATTTCTTTCTGTTTTTATTTTGTGAGATGTGTAGATTGTGCTCAAGGCAGTTTGACTGCTAGAACAGTGTGAGAAAACAGTGCAATGTAAACTGTGAATGGTACTTGGAAGTAATTTTTTAATTACAAGTGTCATTCTGATCTAGTGGTAAGACAGATAGTATAGATTTAAAGAGTGGCATTACCTTGGTTTATTAAATAGTGGGTTATTAAATACTTCAAGGAAAAAGGTGGATTCCTTCAGCCTAAGATTTTCATGGGGCAGAATGATTTCCATGAGATACAGTGCCAGGTTGTTTTTCAGAGGAAATATATCGAATTACAGTTAGTGCTGGAAATATAAGCATAAATTACAAATTTGCAACAGATTTCAATTTAAAAAAACATCAAAAAGTAGAAAAGGGTATGTATGGGACTCAGGGTTGCTACATATACGTAGGTGCTGCCATTTGAAATGCTAAGAATAACAATGCAAGTCTTAAGATATGGTGTCGGACCTGCATTCAGAAACATTTGTGTTACTGTTTTTTTGTCATTTTCTGTGCTTGGGTGTTTTCTCAATGGCTTGATCTGCTAGGAATTTGTTTAGTGACCAAATATTTCTGAGTTTTTGCAATACAAATTTTTGTCTTTTTGACATATGTCAAAAATCCCGATAATTTGGGTCTTTAATTCCTATCAACAGAGATTAGTGGAAAAATACTGAAACCAAGAAGTGATTGTTTCAACAGACTTCTTCTATTTTTTAATATGAAAAATTGTTAATACATGATGGTGTACTGCTTTCATACCATGTGTCTGTGATTCCTTACCTTATGCTGATTTGGAAGTGCAAGTAGCCTGCTCTGAGCAACAAATGCCGTCAATACATCCTGACTTCTCTACCAGTTTATGCTAATTCTGAAGTGTCCCTGTAGTTTTATCCACAACTGAAATTTGTCAAAAAAAAGTTTTACTAAGTTAATTTTGAAATTTACTTTTAATACTTCGTGGTTTTGAATGTTGGTCTGTTCTCACTGAAGTTTTCAGCACTACATCCCAATGACTGGCAGTCATGACAAGTTACTTCTTTCTTAATTTGCTGTACTGGGGAGACAGCTTTTGCACCTATTGCACTTGTAGTTTTAAAACGTTTTTTTGTCCCATGTGTGGATTTAAATTGGATGTCTCATATTCACTCTGAAGATCCTTTCCTATTTCTTCAGTAGTGTGCAGAGAATAGCCCCTGCCTGCTTTCATGCCTACGGTGCAACAGTGAAGGAACACTTTGACCTCAGTCCTTTGAAGTACACATCTGAGTCAGAGCACCCTCACTGTGCATTTTGCCTGCATTACTCTTTTGCCATGGAGTTCTTTGCTTCTTGTTTTAATTTATTTCTACTTTCCTTTTTATTTGCTTTTATTTCTTAATTTCTTTTTTTTTTCCTCTTCCTTTTGTTTACATTTCAGTGATGTTCGTGGAGAATGAGTATTCTCATTCTTGGCCACATGCTGTTTCCTTACCCCCTACTCTATTTGTGTGTATGTGTCCCATTTTTGCGTATTTTTATGGCAGTGTCTTCCCTCCAGGGCAGCATTAACCTTCGCCTGTTCTGTGATGAGCATATTCCCAGTACAGGAATATACCAAACTGTTACCCACACAAACCATATTAGTGGATAGGGGCTATTTCCTAAGCTAAGGCTCATTTTTCTCATCTTTTATGGCCAAAGAACAGATCTAACAAAATAATTCCGTAGTAGTTTCACAAAGTCATGAACCTTGTGATCAAGATGAAATGCTAGCAAGCTTTATGTGCATTTTACTACTCTCCTAACACTGGAAGCATATTATTCCAAGCACTACAAGGATTTTGGAAAAAGCAAATTCCATAAAACTGGCAGACAGGAAACTGTTGCTGAAGAAAATGAGAACAAACTTCAGTATGCCTTCTCTTCTTTCATGCTAAGGAGGCTCCCTCTGCTTCATGGGCAAGAACAGACTGAGAGTCTACATCTTAATGGAACGCTTTTATGTATCTCTCATTGCTTTATCTGAGCAATCTGCAATTTACAATCTACTAGAGCTTGTGGTTACTCCCAGCACATTATGTTCCTCCTTGAATGACTGAAGTCCACATCTCTTTCAGGGCTGCTCTTTCATAGGAGGAGAGCAATATGACAAATTTTACTTGAAGGGATGGGCCTAACAGCTGATGTGAGCTCCCTGAGAGACTTACACTTTCAGAATTTTCCTGCACCTGCAGCACTTTCCTTCCACATAGCCACTGTCTTTAGTGACCAGAGAAATCATTGTAAGCTCAAATCTTTCGATATCACCTTCCAAAAAGGACACTTTGATGATGGTATTTGAATGTACAAGCTGACTTAAAATCCTCCTGAGACTTAATAAAGAGGGTCACTTCCACCTCACCCACCATTTATAGAGTACTGCACATAATCTCTTTGCTTTCTGGATGCTTGCACCAAATAGAAATTTGATTAATAACAGATGCTTTTCTGATATCTGTCAAACTCAGGGAAAAGATCTTCATATCCTCCACTACCCAGTATAAACAGAAGTACCTACAAATACATCTTGTGGGTGCATCACAGCTCTCTACAACTACCTGAGCGGAGGTTGTAGTGAGGTGGGTTTGGCCTCTACTCCCAAGTGAAGAACAAGCAACCGGACAAGAGGAAATGGCCTCAAGTTGTGCCTGGGAGGTTTTGATTAGACGTTAGCAAAAATTGCCTCATTGAGAAGGTGGTCAGGCATTGAAACAGGCTGCCCAGGGAAGTGGTGAAATCGCCATGTCTTGAAGCGTTCAAAAGGCATGCGGATGTGGCACTTGGGAATATGGTTTGGTGCTGAATGGAATTGTGCTAGGTCAATGGTTGGACTTGATGATCTTAGACATCATTTGAAAATTTAAAACTCTATGATTCTATAATCTCTGGGATTTCAAAATTCTCTATTCAGCCTGTCCTTTCCTTCCTATAGCCTTGGTTAAAAATCTAGAAAATGTGTGAAATTGCTGGTTGTTCTATGGAAATGTGCCTCCTTCAGAGTTTCTCCACTGCGAATTGATGCCATGTACTTGACTGTGTTCAGAAATTTGTGGAAAATCTATTGTGCATTCTGTGGAAAGAGTTTATGGATGTTGGAATTTTAAAAGCTTATCTTTCCCCTGGACCTTTCCCTCCTGCTTTCATAGATGTCACTGATACATTTGCTGTGACCCTAGCCCCAGAAATTAAACCTACAAGTTCTAAGGACTTCAGTCTTCTAGTCTAGATAGTTTTAGAATCGAAAGCAGTTTTGGTAGTTTAAGTACTCCCAAATATCTTGATGGTCATCATGTGACACAAGTGAGTCTTTGTCTTCACTGTACAAATCTCATGCATCAGGTCCTCAAGATAACCTTCAAAATTCTTCCTTCATTGTTTGGGTCCAAACAGGCTTACAACCTGTTTACTTAAAAATCATCTAGAATTTCTGCGCTACTATATCCTATTATCCTGCATTAGCATATCTGAAGTGTGGATAAGAAGCCATGTATTTGTCCCGGTGTCACTCTCTGTTTTCATCACCACTTCTCTGGGCAGCCTGTTCCAGTGTCTCACCACTCTCACTACTAAGAATTTTTTCCTAATATCTAATCTAAACCTACTCTCTTTTAGTTTAAAGTTGCTAAACATCACCCTATCTACACTCCCTGATATAGGCTATTTCCCTCTCTTTCCTGTTGTCCCTCTTGTAGGGCAAGAGGGTTTTGTAGAATATGTTTTATGACAAGAAAAAGAAAACTACTTTAGAAAGCTAACTTTTATTTACAAACTCAAATTCGTGCACAAATTTTCATGCTTCCAAAGGGATAGTTAATTTGCACATCTTATGTTTATTTACTAAAGGAAAAGCACTTTCAGAAAACTTCTGTATGTGCTGGAAGACAGCAGTCCAACTGTTGAGATTGTCTGTGGCCATCAGCATCTCAGAAGGATGTGAATCCAAAGTTGCAGCTACTTAACTTCCTGCTGGAGGATTCCACCACTTGGACTTGGTTGGTAGAGAGTTCATGGGCTGCTTCATTTTGGTGAACCATGAGCAGGCATTCACAAAATGCCATTTTTAAAGCTGTTTTTATTAGAAAGTTTTTTAAGCTTGCTTTCGCAGTGACAAAAAAATACCAGCCTTTCTCCTTTAACACCTCATTCCAAGTTCCCTGACTGGAGAAATGATGCATTCCTTTAATCTCTCTTCTCCCTTAGAATCCCCTGTGAGTTAAGGCTAATACAACAGAAACTGTTCTCTTCAGTACAGCATAGCAAAAAACGGTCTGGTGTCAGTATACTGGCCATTTTAATGATTTTTTTTCTTTTGTATAGTTTATGATAGTGATTTACAGTCAGTATTCTGTGATTCAGAGTTGGATGCTGAATAATTCACAAAGTCAGCCAGGCCTGACTGGGCAAACCTAGCTGAAGAAGAGTATTGGGTCCTCTCTTTACCACATGTCTGAGCCACTTACCTCTTTGAGTGCTTTGAGCCATGAAATCTTACATTGACTGTTTCACAGCCATGAGGCATTCCATTATCTCTGTCTGCAGTCACCAGTCTTAGATGCTGTGCACTTTCTCAGCTCACAGGCTTGATGTTTCCCAGAGTCTAATGAGAAAGTGAGAAATCTGTCTGAGATGGAGAAACCTTCCCTGCTTTTTCATTAGACATCATCCATGTAGGAATGAGTTGTCCACAAACTCTGGACATCAAGAAATATTTGTCTGACTACAGTGGCATAACCAGGGCCTTTTGAAGAACTACTTTCCTGTTTTTATCCATTCAGAGAGGTGAAAAAGAGTCATAGGATCATAGAATGGTTTGAGTTGGAAAGGACCTTAAAGACCCTGTAGTTCCAACCCCCCTGTCATGGACAGGGATGCCACTCAGTAGTGAGGTTGCTTAGGATCCCATCTAACCTGCCCTTCAAGCTGTTGCAGTGCTTCACCACCCTCTGAATAAAGAATTTCTTCCTAATTTCTTTCTTTTTTTTCTAGTGGGTAGCAAGTTGTTTCAGGGCTTATATCCTACAGGACCACTAAAGTGTTTTTCTAAAAGTCTCCTAAACTAGTTTAATCAGAGCTGAAGTGTTACTGTTAATATTAGTAAGAAATCCAGAAATAGTGATGCCTGTAAGGTAGAACAATCTTATGAGCTTCTGTTCTGAAAAGAAAGCCAACAGCTCCATCCAATATGTAATTAGTGAATGTAAAGAGGGGGCTATTGTCTAGAAACAACAAAATGTGACTATGTTTATAGCCATAAACTTTAAAAGTTACAATTGCAGAACAGTAAGTGGTTCTTCCGTAAACGTGTTTTCCATATGAACAGCATGTAGTTATATTTCATTCTTTCTGGTGCTTTTGGTATTTGAGAGAAACTGATGGTATTTTTACATCTGTGTTTGTACTGCAAGAGATGGTACATGGGTTATGTGTAAGTTATATAAGCACCATTAAGCTAAGGACAGTTTATAGTTTAGGAATTTTCAAACACAGTAATATGAATGGATATTACAGTTTTTGGTATTGCAACAATTGCTTCTTGCAGCACTATGGTTACTGATGCACAGTGTAACAAGTCAGACAGCTGGAAATTTTCAAAAGCATGTTGTGCAATTTAATTTAATTATGCCAAGGGATTTCAGACATATTCATGATATAGTTAGAGAGAAATAGAGAGTTTCTGGTATAGTATATACTGTAGAGGCAGCTATTATCTTTTTTACAGAGCTGTAATATTAGATGATATGTAGTATCTAAATTGCCACTTGCTGTAATTAAGCACTACAGCTTCTATGTTCTTATAAAAATGGAATCATGTATGTAAGTGAGTGATCAAAACCATGGCTATCTAAACAATTAGAAAAAATTTAGCACTGATTCAACAACAGCTCCTATTAGTGTGTAGTTGTCATTATTTAGCTATACCTGAAAAAACTAATGCAATTAACTGTTAGTATATAAACAACAACTTAACAAAAAAGGTATTCATAATAATTTTAACCTGAAGACATTATACTAATTCTTATAAATGTATTAGGCATATTTTTAAAGCCTTCTAGTTATTATATATAATGTGTGATATGTAAAACAATTAGTAAATTACTTAGTTCTTCCACTAGGCCAAATTTTAAGGCAGTGTATTATTTACCATATTCATTTGTACAGTATATAATTTTATGATTATAACTAACTTCTCTTAAAGTGATGATTTATTGCTAATTTAATTGACTACAAAAATCAATCTAATTGATTTATTAATCTAAGAAATTACATTCAAATTTACTTATAAAGCAGACTCTGCCAGATTTCATACAACCCAGAACCCAGGATTGTCTTCTTCATGATTACATGCCAGCATATAATAGCTTGGTATCCTTACCATCCTCCCTTCTAACCTTCATCCAAGATACGTGTTATCTTACTTCAGGATTAGACAAAGCAACAACCCAAACCCAAAAAGGATATGTTTCTTGAGTCTTTTTGTTGCCCTTAAAACCTGAACTAGTCTTTGTTTCACAGCTTACAAAGAAACACTTTAAATCAGGATTGATTCTCCCATGAGCATCTTCCAGATTTTCCTATGAAAATTCTGATCACAGTCTGTGGATTAGTTTTTGCTCAGGGCCAAAATGAGCAGAGGCCAGTATTTGTACTCAGTTGATTTCTGGTCAGGTTGTATCCTGCTCTGCTGAAACACATAATTTCCATATAGGAACAGAAAGAAGACTGAACAGGCAAGGTGCATCTTCCTAACTAAAGGTGGGGAGTTGCTTTGTTCCAGAACTATTGTTCAACTATTTTGACTAAAGTTGCTGCAAGATGCGGGGAAATCCAGTGACAGTGCATGGTTACTTCATAGAGTGTCTAGAAGCAGATAGAGGGTAGCAGTAATTATGATGTACTTTAAACAAATTTATGCTTTACAACTAAACTGTGCTTATCCAGTCAAATGTGTTTGTGCATCTACATTCTGAGGGTCCTCTTTCAGTCTTCTTTCAGTGAACTGGAAACTTTGAACTCTGAAATTCCAATTACATGGAATTTCTTTCACTTTCACATAATTTCCATGGTACTTTTCCAGTAAAGCCTTTCCATGGCTTTTTTTTTTTTTTTTCTGTATCCAGAGCCCATTGAAATATGCCAGTGTCTTTCTTTGTACCATACTAAAACCATTTCCCTACTTATCCCTATGGAGATGATGTGAATAGAGTAATCGATTTCATTTGCTTTCCCTTTGGTTCAGTGAACATCTATGTATTGTATGGGAACTGGAAGTGTTCCAATAAATTACTTGGAAGAAATTCTACTATTGAATATCCTGAATAACACAGAAATCTCTGTTATTTAAATAATATCCTTAGAGCTAAAAGTTTAAAACCTTGCTTTAACTCAGGTGAACAAAGGGTTTGATGCAAGGTTCTCTTAAGGGAATGGTCCAACCATTACGGTGTAGAATATACTCAGATAAACTCTCTCTGTTTCCTTTTGCATGCGTTGTAAAAATGATTTAATTATTCATAGAGTCAAAGAGACAGAGAAAGAGTAGCCAGCACTTTCAGAAAGTTGAACTAGCAAATGAAATGTGAGTTTCAGTAAAGGAAACAGAATTAATACTTGAGTACTTTCAATATGATAGACAAGAAGGCATCCACAGAAATGATCAAGAACAGATGATCCCTCTGTATAGTGAGTAGTGTCCAGGGTATTTTTGTGGAAGATGCTTGCTCTGGCCCTCCATGCTGAGCAATTTTTTACATACATTTGATGAGTGCATCAATATCATAATGAACTGCACAATCTTAGCCTCATGCTTAGCATTGTTTTTAAATTTAAAAAATGTCAACAGTTTTAGCTAGAATTTACAGACAGTTCTTCTCCCAGGAGAAAAGGAAAAAGCAACTCCAGAACCCTTTCTGGTACTGTCTATTTGTGTTCAAAAAGCAAAATACAGAACTGTACAGGCAAAAGGTGGTTAACCCTTCTAAGTGACTACATGGCATGAAAGTTGTTAATACCTCCGACATATCACTCATTTATGATCTTGCTGAGGTTGACTTCCTTGATGCAATTATAATGAATGTTTTTTCTCTCAGTGTTCTTCCAAGAATGTGGACCTGACTGTAACAGGACAGCCTATGTTCGAGCTAAGCTTTCAGCCTAATTTTGCAGATCATCTTTAGGTTGCAGAGACTGTGGCAACCATAGCAGGCTTTAATTTCCTCCAGCCATTAATATTTAATTTTCTGATAATGCTATCAAAAGTAGAGGAGGTTGCAATGAAATTCAGTATTTCCAATACAGCTGCAACAGAAATTGAACAGTTCCTACTTTACAGTAGGAATACTGTTTATTCACATAGAATGGTAATTTCGTTTTCACCAAATAGAGACTTCTGTGGAATGTGCAAAATCCTGATGAGCTAAGCCACTAAGCTAAACTTAGTTAGTTTGAGTCTCATAGGAGTTAAAAGTTAACTTGAGAATAATTTGTTTCTCATTTCCTCCAGGAACCCTCCTAGACTGTTTCCTCTTTGCTATGTTGTATATCAGCAAATATCTGTTCTTGTTTGTTGAAGACCCCCATGAGAGCAAGGTCTAGCAAGCATGAGACTTCTCCAAGGCTCCTACAGAATACTTCATCTGTATCTTCATCCTCCTTGGATGGCCTGTAACAAACTCCCACCAGGATGTCTGCCTTGTCACCCTTCCCCCTGAATCCTTACCCATAAACACTCAACTCTATCGGTAGCATCATTAGGCCCTGGACAATCATAACACTCCTAATGTTCAGGGCTACCTTGCCAACTCTCCTTCCTTGCCTATCCCTTCTGAAGATTTTGCAGCCATCCATTGCAGCATCCCAGTAGTGCAAATCATCCCACCATGTTTCCATGATGCTACAGTTTGCCTGTGCCCAAAGGCTTCCCGCTCCTCCTGTTTGTTGCCCGTGCCACATGCATTGGTGTGGATGCACTTCGGTGGGGCTATAGATCTCACCACCTTTTTGAGGGGAGAAGCCCTAATTTCTATAGGACCATTCTCAGGTGTTTCTTTGCTTTCTAATATATCAGTAACTTTTGCTGTTGCTGAAACATAGATCTTCATTGAGAGGGCAGATCAAAGGAACTTCCATAGCATTCTGCCCCTCCAAGACTGGTGTGCTACCTCCAGGCTGATCTCTAGCAAGCATTGCTTTATCCATTTTCCCTTCAAGTTTAGTTTAAAGCTCTTTGAGCGAGCCCTGAAAACTCCTATGCAAAGATCCTTTTCCTGCTTTGTAACAGGTGCACCCTGTCTGTCACCAGCAGGCTCAACATCACGTAGATTGACCCATGATTAAAAAACCCAAAATTCTGCAGGGAGGTAGTTGCAGAGATTTGCCTGCTGCACTTGGCAGGAATGTGGCACCATTATCTCCTGTCATTTAGGTCACTGCATTCTGTTGGACGGAGGACAGGGAATCCTCCATATCATGCATTCTATCTGCCCTATTGGGCCTATCCCAGGGAAGGTAGTTGAACTCTTTCTTCACTCTGATTTTCCTCAACCTGCTTGCCTGCTCCTGGAGCTCTGTCAGTAAGCAGAGAAACTCCTGTGCCCGGGCACACCTCCCACAGGGACATTCGCTGCTGCTGGCCCCTACTGGTGCAAGAGCAGGACAGACTGCAGTCTGGCACCAGTGTGTCAGTGTATTCCCACTCCAGCTCTGCCTGGGCAGCTGCCTCTTGTGGTCACACAGTCTTGCTTAATTCCTTTCATTTTTTGGCCATCAGCAAAAAATAGACATTGATAATTTCTCAGAGAAAGAATAATGTAAGACTAATGCAGTTGACATCACAGCTTTGCTTGTGGTCTCAGATCCCGATTCTAACATGATTGTAAAAATCATAAGATAAAAGGTTGAACTGTTCTGCTTAGAAAGTAGTAAGATTTTGAAAGGTGAATGTGATAGAATGTGAAGGGTTTGTACATTGTTTAGGATGTCCAGGCTTCTGGACAGCCAGAAATTCAAGATGCACCCATTGTAGGTGTAGGTGTTCAGTCAGTTGTGTACATGCAGTAAGTCAACACTTCCAGGAACTGTCGACTAAATTTCTTGAGTGGTGCACAGAAGGACAGGATCTGCACAGTAAATGTTATGTTTTCAGAATGTCCCAAGTAAAATACTGGTGCAGCCTTCCAAGCTGATGGAAAAATTACATGCAGCTCAAACTACCTGAATTGATGAGCTCTCTGCCAGATGAAAAGATAATGGGCATAATGACTCCAGGCACTCTGTGTGTTAATAATGTATCAAAATAGGCAGCCATTTAATGGTGTGCTGTAATTTTTGTGACATTGATTCTTTTAAGAAAAAGTCATAAAAATAGAAGCCTATAGCTAAAAATTACATTTCTAATGTTTGTGTGTGTGTTCTCAACACTACACATTTTCTGTTCAGCCTGGTCAGTAAGTTAATTATCTTTGTATACTGAATCATGTAGTCAGTGTGTGATTACTGCAAAACATTTTATAAATCCTAACTATTTAATCATATAGACTACCAACAAGATAAAGTAAGGAACAGCAATTTCAAAAATGATTTGTTGGACTTAAATCAGTGTGTTCTTTTGCTTCTCTATGAGTTTTATTCGTATGTATGCAGATTGCAAATCCTATAATGGATAACGAAGAAGCAGGAAAGAACTTTTTCTTGTGAGAGGTGGCTCTAACAATTTGAGCACTCTAACAAAAGGTTTTTGAGATTGTATATTTGGTAAGTCTTCAGGTTAATCATGTTATGTTACAATAGGTCACAGCCAGGCGTTATTGTTATGTGAAATATTCATTCCAGAATGAGTGAAGGGATTGAGAGGTTTCCATCAGCAGTGCCCATAATAAACTGTTTTTCTGAGAGAACAGAGTGGGGTAACCACATAACAGGTCTTTGGCTTAAGGAATCTTTGTGGATTGTGAATTGGTACTGCTGAAGCTGGTGCGCATTTGGGTAGCCATAAGGAAATTTCATATGCTCTTTATTGTGGATGTAGGAAAACTTATGGTTTCTTTGCAGACGTTTTTAATGCAAAGCATTCTAAGTACAATCACAGTCTCAGTACTTTTTAGATCACTCTTCTGTCATGTATTATACAACAATCAACATGCTTTTACAAACTTGGTTAAAACAAAGCCAAGTTAATATTGATTTATCTCAAAGATGACAGACCTTTGTATATTTTATCCACCTTTATGTTAATAAGGGCATGCACATAACTGTATGAACTTTATTCTTTAACAATTAGTCCATTAAAGCAATATGTTTCCTTCAACTTCTGAAAGTCTCAACCTCAAAAATAAGGAATTATTTCCTTATATTTGTATTTTTGTTTGACAGAAACCTTAGAAGAAAAGAGGAGCAATGTTTCTGGGGTCAGAATTTGAACTCTAGAATACCATTAATGTACTATACTCCCAAATGACTTATTGAGGTAAAATCAGTGGTAAATAAAAGTTTAAAAGAACCAAAACATAATGAAGTGTCAGTAGAAGTAAAAGTCTAGGAAGTTTTCAAGGGCAAACAATATTATATTAAAATCAAAGACATTAATTATATTTTGTTTGAAACACCATTTTCAAGGGAAGTTTTTGTCATCATTGTAAATTTAAATAAATTGCATTTCTTTTCATGGACAACTGAGATGGCATGGTACATCATAACACTACATATATGGAGGGAAGGAATATGAAATGGGATTTTATTTCATAGAAATTTAAATGAGGGGGGTGTTTTAAATTATTATATCTGAAACCTACAGTATTATTATAGTTATCTAGCTACAAAACATTCCACTTTTTCTTTTAATTTCTTGTTATTGAGCAAAAATTAAAATCTTTCTCATAATATTTATTTCTTAGGGTCATGTGTTTTACAGAAGGTGAAACAAAAATCCTGTCTAGATCTTTTCTAACTTGGCAAAATACTTAGCTAAAATAACTGTTACTGATTGTGGAATGTACAGTCAGCAAACAGCAAAAACAAATTAGGAAGTCATAATATTATTTACAATTATGAGCAATTAAAATTCTTGAGGCAAGTTATATGAAGAAAATGAGAAAAAACACTAGTGGAAATAATGGATTTAAATCATGACACACTAATAATGTGATTAAATTTACAATGTTAAGTAATTCAGGCTGTTATATTCTGAACGCAATTTCTCAACATTAACTATCACTGAATTATTTTTACTATATCATTTTTGCGACCTCGTAAGCCAGTAATTTGACATTGAAAGGTGAAGTGATTATAACATAACAGTGAACACAATAAGGAAAATGACTCTGAGAAATCAAAGAAAGTTTAACTGACTTTTGATGATATAAAAAGAATCTTACTCTTAGAAAGATCTTTCTTTTCCTGGGTTTCTTTCAGTTATATTCTCACGTGTGTTAGCCGTGCTGTGAGTGAGACTTCAGGTACAAGCAAAGGAACTCCAGTTCCTCTTCACAAGCCTTGCTATGAAATGCAAAGCAACCAAACAATACAGTCCTGTGCAGTTCATCTCATTGTCTAATGGATAATGCTGGCCATGTTTAAGAAAGGGCTGAACATTCCAAGCCTATCCACATGTGAATAACATTGTAACTACAGAAGATGACCTTCCCTATGTGAAAAAAATACCTGTCCCAGTAATATCTGCTCACTGTACCCAAACTCAGTCAAATATATGGGAAAAAAAAAAATCAAGACACTCATTTCCCAAGAGGCAATCTCAGACTGTCACAAAACAAAACTTACTGGAGAGGGGCAAGGAGGAGGAAATTTCACTTGGGGTAAATAAACCATCAGGAACATCCGCAATCTTCCTGCTGTTAGCACTAAGGGCCAACTCAGATATAAGGTGAGGTCCCCAAGCTCATCACATGTTAGAGCTGAACACCAGTGCACCCCATCGCTCCTAGGGTGCTGGATTCCTATGGCAGACTGCTGACTACAAGGAAGCACGTTACCGGCTTCACATAAATTCTCTAGGCCACTAAAATGTCTTCCGTCTTAAACACACAGTCCTTCCTCACCCATCTACTATGAAATATCATCAATTATTTTAACTTACAGATTACAGTAATATGGAGGAAAAGTTCCTAAATTTTTTGACTTTTTTGATTATTGCTGACCTTCATACTGAAGAAGGTAGAGGACTAAAATTTGTTTCATAGAACAAAGACAGTGAATACCACAAAGGTTAAAGTAGTTGGGTAATAGAAGAATATTCAACCCTATTTTGTGGTTCCTGTTTTTTTATTATTTTGTTTTGGTTTGCTGATTTGGGGTTGGTTGTTTTTTTTTTTGGAACTGTTCTCTGATTTTTAAAGGCAAAAGAGTTAGGCACAACAACCTCTGGGATGCTTGTGCTTTTTCTTAGTAATTGTAGTAATTTGATAGCGTGCTAATATGCTGAATCTTTGGAATTACTGACTTTATTGAGGTTGAGAGATTCAATTGCTTGAATTCTTGACAGATCAGAAGAAGAGCAAAATAAAAAGAATATATTCTTTAGAAGAGTCTACGAAGAGATGAGGATCATATCTATATTTCTTAGAACTTTTCAAGGTCAAGTTTTTCTAGAAATAAAGAATTGGGAAAACCCAACAAAAAGCCTTCATGAAATGGGTGGTAGGAGTGTTTGACACTGAGGAAGACACTGGTTTTTAGGCAACACCAGAAAAGGGGATAAGCTTTGTATCTAGACTCCATGCTACATTATTTATCCCAAATGTTTGGATTGCCGTTCCTTTTGTTCATTAGTCTCTTTGCAGACTAACTATGAGCAATCTAAGTAAATAAAATAAAATAAAAAATTTTAAAAAAATCAAAATAAACAGAACTGAGTTTAGGAACTTCTGCATTGCTGAAATTGCACTGTGTCAGATCTGCTGTTAATTTCATTTATATAAGACTTTTCAATTTATTGCAAGCTTCTTCTGTCAATTTGACAGTGTAATATTTTGTGACAGTTGAAGCTTTTCTTCATGTGAATGGACTTTGATTTCAGGCATTCCAAAGAAATTTAATACAGGTCTGTCTCACACTGATAAAGAAAGAAGATAGACATACATAACCAATAGCATTTTTGACAGTTTTCTGCCAAGTCACACTATGTATTTTCAACTGAGAAATGAAAAAAAAAATTGTTTAAGATTACCTTATGGAGTCTAAAGAGTGTTGAATGAATTTCTGTCCTGAACTTCCAATCCTGTATACTGAGTCATGAAAAGCTCACACCATTCTGTCATGCATCACTTGTTAATGACCTTCTTTGACTTTTATAGAAAGACTTGACAAAGGAAATTAGTATCCATTGTTGTTTTACCATAAAAAGGTAGTGTTTAGGATGAAAAGCCCCATTCCAAACCCTCAAATTCCATGAAAACGCTTGTAGGCATTTAATCAGTTCATTATAAAAGGATAGTATGTCAAGATAGACAATTTACAAATTGTTATACATTTATCTTTTTGTACTGTTATATTCAGAAGGTTGCAAGAAGAAAATCAATGCAGCACCAATTGTGCATATTAGGCTACAGTAGAAAAGTTAATGAGAAAAGCTGAAAGAGAAGAAAGGGACAGAGGACCCATTGCTCACTCCAGCTCTTCACAGTGGTACTTGATGGGAAGAAAAGTGTAAGTGGGACAAAACAGGATCAGAATGAATATAAGAAAAAACGTTTTTGAAGAAAAAATTTATTTCAACCTGAGTACAGTCAAGAAGTGGAGCAGGTGGCACAGAGAGACTGAACAGCCTCCATACTTGGAAGTTTTCAAGGTGTTACAGAATAAACCCCTGAAGAACCTGGTCTAATCTCATCCCTGATCATGTTTTGAGCAGGAAGTTGAACTAGAGGGCTCCCATAGCCCCTTGCAATCTGAATTATTATTTTATCCTATGATTACATAGTACTGGGAACCCAACTGCTGTTAAAAAGAGAAGGCTTTAGTAAAGTAATAGGAAGAAGGAAAAATTATTGTCAGATGGGAAAAGAGGCAAGAAAACCCTTATTGCAATAGCTTTCTCCACTTGCTCCCTATTGCAACTATAGAAGGAGGGAGGTACATCCAAAATTAGGAACAGGAAAGATGGCTGTCTACATAGTCTTTACACCAGCCCTGGAAAAGGTGATGGGGCTGGAGTGGGGAGTCTACCAAAATAATTTAGATAATTATGTCCAAGAAAAGTCATATATGTTAAAAGTAATCTAGAATAATTAGTTCCTTATGCTGTGTTTTGTTTTTGTGACTCTTGTAACAGAATTGTATTTCTCTTATCTTGACAGAAGTCAGTACACACACTCTCATATTTGAATCTTGTCACACCATAAAACCAGAGCTACCTCAGATATGGAAGATACAGCCTTCCCTGGAGAGATGGACGTAATTGGGGTGCACTGAAAATAATTGTTTGTGCTATCTATATTCAGGGTTCCCCCTGAGTTTTCATGTTGCTTCCACACTAGGTTGCAGGAGTCTTTTTGTGCTGTTAACACTGGTTGATGCAGAGAAAGACAGCTCCCTTGGTATGTCTGGAATTGCTTTGATGAGAAGCCTGAAAGTGGAAAATGGCTTTGCACTTCAGGAGGGAGGGATGGAAAGGAAACCTGTCACACTAACATAACACATATTTGAAAAAGTCTTCTTCCTTTTTTATTCTGTTCATTGCCCTCCAAAGATGAAAGACTGAGTTCCATTCCTAAGACTTAATACTTTTTTTGCCTACATATTCAAAACAGAAGTAAAACGATTAACTCTTTGGAAGTTCACAGCTAGATTGTATTGATAGTGACACTGGAGGAAATGGGGAAGCAACTATTAGCTTCACTTTAAAAGTGAAATAGCAAAAAAGATATATAAAATGTCAGTATCAAGGACATTAGTAAATACCTATGAAGATATGTGTAAATATTAAAATAATTTCTGGTTTCAGGAAAAAAGGTGGAGTTGAATGTGCAGCCATGAACAATAACATTTTTATCTTATACAACTTTGTTTCTCTTTTAGTGGCAAAGCATTACTATAACACTGGTTGAGAAAGTGCAGATGGTTGCTGTAATCCTAGGATCTCTGTTCTTAGTAGCAAGTGTGACTTGGCTTCTATGGTCAGCCTTCAGCCCTTATGCAGTATGGCAAAGAAAGGACATCCTTTTTCAAATCTGCTATGGAATGTATGGTTTTATGGATCTAGTATGCATAGGTAAGCTCAAAATCTTTAAACAGCACAGACTGTGGTTTAAGACTGTGACTATTTCTATTTTTATAATTGGTCACTCTAATTGATCACTCCAGTTCTTTGCAGATTTATTCTCAGCTGATACCTTTGGCAAGTGCTGCTTTTTACAGTGTTGCAAATATCACAGAGAGAAAAGAATCTAAGAAGCTTTACTCTCAGATTCATCAGTGTATTCCCAAAATCTTATTTATGAGAACAGGATCAGTTTAAATTTCTTGATAAAACAATTAGCAAAGTTCAGGGAGTTAAACAGATGAAAATATGAAAGATATTATTAAAATAATTAATAAAATTACACACTGCCAGTTTGAATTAGATTGTACCATCATGAAGCACAGAAGAAGCCCTTGAAGATGTCATCAAACTGCACACCCAAAATTAGGTTGCACAGATTTATATAGGTAACTGTGCTAGAAATGGAGAAGAGAGAAGGCAGGCATGAGTTCTTTGCACATCATAAACAATTATGAAACACTCACACAGTGCTAACTATAGCAACTTGCTTTACTATTAAAAAGTCCCAAGTCATTTAGCTGAAATCTTGTAAAAGAAAATACGTTTATTGCAACACTGTATTGCCCACTTTTGGCATTTCTGAAAATGCACTGGACTCAGAAATATTTAAATAGAAATCCCTTTAGTATTTGGTAAAACAACCTGATTTGATTGTTAGAATATTTATGATTATTTGGAGAGAAAATTTACATTAAATATTACATAATTATATTATTTCAATAATTAAATTTACATAATCAGTAATAATTATCTAAAGTAAACCACATTCACAGAATTTTAATTGCAAGAAAATCCAGAAGTCAAACGCCATCTGATGTTTGCATTGACATTTCTGAGAGATAAATGTTATCTGAATCTTATATGCAGGAATTAGGACAGTGCTGAATTCTGCTTTGCAAGGAATGAAGAAACAGAGTGATTCCTAATATCAAGGGGTTTGCTCCAACTGTGAAGCCACATCATCTTTTATTGAAACCATCCTATTACTGTAAAAGTATTTATATTTCAGCTATATCAGCAGTTCTGTTCATTTTGTAATTTTTGTTAGAGAAGCCTGCTCTGGAATATTTTGTAACACGGGCTTTCTTCTGTTAACCCAAATCTCAGACAGAAAAGCGAGCAGAATCTCATACTTTGGACAAGTGCTAATCTTTTAAATGAATAAAAGTACTCAGCTACTCTTAGATGCCGATTTCTGAATATCACCTCTTCCAGCTAAACACTCAATATTGAGGGCTTTGCTTTTGTTTAAAAATACAATAAAGGAAGATAAAATGTGCTTCAAGCATTCCAAGCATTTCAGTTATATGGTTTGTTTGGCGTTTTTTTCCCCTAGAAAAACAAAACAAAACAAAAAACCTTGGTATGTATGCATAGCTGCCATTACAACCAAATAACCAGTTACTTCAAATGATTTTCATTTTTCCCATTTGTTTTACTGTTAAAACACCTAAATCAGATTCAAATAAGCCAAGAACATCTGTGGGTGATCAGAAATACTACTGTATTTATCCATAGAAGTAAGTATTTGGAAGGTGACCTTCCACAGATTGGTACATGCAGTTCTTTAGCTGCCTTTCAAGCCAGCTAGGCTCAAGCCATCACAGAAATGAAGCTGCTGAAAAAAACTCACATGGAGCTTCTGGCTCAACTACACCCTGCAGGAGCAAAGCAAACAGGCAAATAAACTGACTTGCCTGTCATTTAATAAATACATATTTTATAGAACTATCATAAATAATGTATGAAAATTTAAAAGTGACTACATTTGGACACTATTTTGTAGTTACTAAATAGTGTAGTTACAAAATTCGCTGCAGATATGACTTAGGAGTTTACTAGACTGTATCTGGAAATTCAGAAAGCTGTATAGAGGAGGTTTGGTAATTGAGAAATTTTGATAATCCAAATTCATTCAGACCCTCTTATTCTGCATATAATTTCAAGTAATTTGCATTCTGTTAGCTTGTAAGATCAGGACTACTTGTAACTCTTAAAAGTATTCATTAATACAGTCAACCTTATTCAATTTCATCTATTCTCATGATAAAGTGAGGGGGGTTAGACTGATAATTTTAATTTAAAAATTTCAAACAAAATTCTTTAATAGATATATGCAATTATTACTTATAAATTATTTTTAAAACCCCACTTTCCATTATGCTGAGGACTTCCCAAGGCATTAACTTATGATTTTACCATTATTATGTATAATCTCTTATATCATAAGACTTGTAATGGTTAAAACCAGCTACAGTCCTCACTTAAGATCTTCTCTGCTTTCATTTGTGTTTAGTCATCTGTGGCATTCTCTTGGTTTTCAACAGGATTTACAGTGAATGAATACTATATTCCCACTGTAATCTCTCTTTATTTCAATGAAAAATTTATGCAGACATGCAGGTTTTCCTGTGCACCACATATTTTAAGACAATGCTTGAGATACTAGTGGTATGACCTAGATTTATTGAATCAGCCTTAAGTTATGCTTCCCTACACCTTTGCAGAAACAATACAAATACTTCTGGTCATTTGTGAAGTGTAGCTATCTTCACACAAAAAGTGTGAAGCACTTTTTGAAATGTTTTGCTATAGTTTTTAAAAGCAGTTTACCTAAAGGTACTGACATATTTTTATGACGTCTTAGAAAATGTGCACATAACAATTGGTTTACTCAATGACTGACTTGCATGTGATACGTAGCACACCAGTAACTTTCTTATTAAGTAAATTACAGCTAACTTGTATTTTACTTCTTTGTTTTTCCTTTTCAACGAAAGAAGAATCCCAAAGATTATATATCACCAGAATAATACATTCTGTTCATTCTAGTGTACATGTTTTATTGGTATCCACTGCTCTCTTTCTTGTGGTCTGAATTTTCCCAGAATTCTTCCTGACAAATAGGATAGTTTTTACTTAGGAGTGTTGGTTTTAACCCTACAAATCATTATTTTGTACTTTTCTGCATCCAAGCTGAGCTCAAAGCTTTTCTCTTTGAAATTTGCAATTGGTAGAAGTTTTCCTAAAGCAAATCTTGAGCACCCTGTGCTCACAGCCTGTGAAACTCAGAGCTGTTCCAGTGGCAGTGCTAAGATCACACCATCCATGTAGAGATTACAAAAGAGAGTGAGTTCATGAAAGGAATGAATAATATTAATCCCTTATCTACTCACTGAAGGACAGTACATAAACTTTTGCCATTCTACTTTCTAAACCTAGAAATTATTTTGTGTAACAGAAAAGTTGTATACTTTTATATATTTTTCACTGGAAAATAGTTATAACTACTGGTCATAAATGGTTCTAACATGAGCAAAACCTCTCACAAATAATAACAGCTGACATGCAATCCCAGAACAAGAGTGCTGCTCTTTTTCCAGCAGTGAAAAGCGGTTGTTACATTGCACTAGACACATGACTGGTGCCAGTAGTACTGTGGCAAGGGAGTAAGAGAGAGGAGCCAGTGAGAGGTGTGAATTTCCTTCTAAAAGCCTCTTTCTTCCCTGCTAAGGAACTTGATGCCTTGCAGCATTCCTGTAACTCCTTGGTTGTAAAAAGGAACAGACTGAAGCGACAATGAACACATCTAGCTGCACCTTATATGTCTTTACTCAGAAAGGCTTTTTTCTCCCATGCTAGATCTAGTTCTATAGTTTATAAAGAATTATATTACTATTTTTAGCATGGATATGTTTCATTTTAAAGCTGTGAGAAATTGATAGCTTTTTTTTTTAATATCTGTGGGCCCTAGAGTAGTTTTAAGACATTTTGTCCAGAGTTTAAGTCTGTTTCTGAAAACAATCTTTTATCTCTGGATAAAATCTCGTGATGTTTCTGGGAGGACCATTCCTAAATTATTATGTATAAGATTAGTGTGATAAATGAGATAGAGTTGTAACTTAATACCACCAAATATGAATGATATAAGACAAGTTGACTGCTTGTAATGACATTCAGTAGTAAAAAAATTCAAGTATCTTGTAAGTCAGGGTAAGAAAACTTTTAAGTACAGTGAAAGAATAGAATAGTACTTGGCAAAAAGATAAGAAAATAAAATTA
Organism: Cettia cetti; assembly: GCA_013401135.1. Lineage (NCBI taxonomy): Eukaryota > Metazoa > Chordata > Aves > Passeriformes > Sylviidae > Cettia > Cettia cetti. The sequence goes on from VZUI01034358.1 coordinate 28,139, forward strand.
AGATTCTTCATAATCCTGTTGGTTGGTTCCCACTGCAATCCCTCCATTTTAGAAAAAAAAAATTAAAGGTAAAGTCTTCTTAGGACCATACGACATTTAGATGGTTTCATCATCCTAAAACTCTGTTCCTTTTAAATATTAATTGGACAGAACACCTGAACAGCTAACAGCAGTGAATTGTAATACTTCTTGGGATCATCTGAGTCAAACAAATATTTTTCCCCTACAAGTGTTCAGTTGTGTTCTCTGTGCTGTTGAAATCATGGTGTTTGGAACAAATCCGTGTTCTTCAGGGATTTGTTCTTGTTTTCTCTCTCATAGCTACATTTGTTGCTGTGGAACCCTTAGGAAAAAGGCAATTATTTGTCATTTTCTTACAGCTCCACTTCAGTGACTAACTACTTGTATTTTGAGCATCAGAATCCTTTTGGACCTGGAAAATCTCTAGCATTTAAAACTTACCTAGAGTTCTTCTTGTTTGTGGTCTTGGAACTGTTGGTGCCAAGAACTTCCCCACACCTCCCCCAGTTCTTTTGCCTCTTCTATGTAGATATTTTTCAATCTATAGCTCTATCAAGAAGGGAGCTAAACTTTTTCTGAGAGGAATTATGAAAGTGCTTCTTTTCTCCTTCAGCACTGCCAAATCTGACAACTTTATGCCAAGGCTTGCAATATTTGATCCTTTGTTTTGTAGCTCTTTTAAAGTACATGAGACTGACAGCTTCCACTATAAAGAAAATTTCTCATCCTTGCCAATGTTTAAAAACTTTGAAAACATAATTTCAATAAATCCTGAAAGCCCCAAGACAGTAAAAGAGAGCTCCCTGAAAGAAGTCATCCTACAACGTTTTCTGTTGCAATTTTGGAAAGGTATTTTGACTGTTTAATCTCAAATACTTCCTTCTCTATTATGAAATATGTCATTCAGGTTCTAGTGGAGTGCAGACAAGTATCTTTACTTTGGAATAAATAGTTCCTTCAACTTTGCTTCATCACAGACTTGAGAGAAGTTGGGCCAAATAATGCTGTGTTCCAGGAACAGGTTGAGGAAGATTATTCTCATCTCCTTTATCAACTTTATAGGAAATACAAAAGAACATGAGAGGGTAGATCTTTGTCACAGCAGTAAAACCATGGCTAATTTGGTATGTAGATTCTATAAGGGATAAATAAATTTATTCTTTTTTATACAATCAAAGCAGTCTTGAAGGTACATTTATCTGTTGACTAAATTATTATTATTATTATGCTAAATTTTAAAAACAGGTTTCTTTATCTATATCTGAGAAGATAAAGATAGAAATCTTGCAATCAAGAAAATATTCCACTAAAATGCTTTGCTGTTACAAAATACATTTAGAATATTTACTATTTAATTAAGTTTGCTTTGTGCTGCTTTTGCTGTATTGGATGCTTCAATGAATTCTAGCAACTTGAAAGCCTTACGGAGATGCTGCATTCACTATCATGGCCTTCTGAAAGAAATCTTTGTGTTTCTCTATCTTTCAGTGTAATGATCTTTAAAAATGTATTAGAGTAGGGGTTGCTATCTGCAAATCATTGCACTTGAATGTGAGGTGTGCTGTTCATGCAAATAATTTTCCACCCTTTCTGCTTCTGTCATCTTTCTGTGAGCATCTCCTTTCTGGTATCAGTTAATTGTGCTAAAAGACCTCAGACACTTAAATTACAATTTTCTTGTGTAGAAACAGGTTATATACAATCTCTTGGTCTAACGGACACCACAGATCATATTACAGATGTGGCCACATATAGGAAAATTTTAGGCAAGGAGCACACTGGACAAAAGATTTATAAAAGTTTTTGGCTAGGCAGATTGCTCTCTTCCCAAAGCAGGGAGCCAGACAAAACAGATGGTGTTGCTCAGAACCACGTAAGTGTCTTCAACCAGGCTGGCTGAGGAAAAAACTAGTAAGAGGGCAGAAACCCCATGTGTCTCCCAGTAGATCCATATTTGAAATACTTACATATAAAGAGTGTGAGTATAAACATATACATACATACAAAAGGTTAGGAGCTTCATTTCTTCAAATAAGTTCCTTGAACACATACAATAGGCATAAATATTAGCTGCATGGAAATTCTTGAACAGATTGGTCTCTTGAGGACTCCAGAAATTCTGTATTTTCCTTGAAGGACCTTTGAAAAGATTTCTGGGTCTCAAGAAAAAGATAATTTGCAACTTTTTCCTACTGAAGAGAAAGAAGAAAGTGTATCATCCTTATCATGCTCATTGTGGTCAATAATAACATTTAATTTCTTTTTGTTCTAAAGAAAGCAAGACAGAAAAGTCATTATACTTACAGATGTTTCATAAATCTTCTGTGCTCTTAAGTTGAACTGGGAATATGAAAGCAGTTAAATTTGTCTGTATCTGTACTGAATTCTACAAAACACTCTGAAACAAATTTAGGACTATCCTGTTCATAGCAGAAGGTCTAACCTACTTAAAGGTCTACTTAAACCAGTACAAATCTCAGTAAATAGTACTTATCATGAACAAGGGCAGCACTAGCATAAACAGTCAATATTCAAATTTGCCAGTTTTGCATTGGTTTACTTAAATCTGTATAATTTATTTAGTTAGGCATGCTCAGATTATTCCAGTATTGATTATGCTGAGCTTCCATTCAGAACAACTTTATTTCCTCTGCATGTTCCTGCCTCCCAAATAAATGAATAACCAGTTAAATTGCATATATACAGTTATTTTTTTAATTATTAATGTTATGAGTAATTTAATTGCATCTGGAAATTGCCAGTCATTAAAATACGTTAAATCTCTATTTGCTCTCAAAATGGTATCCACTGGCATTTTGTATAAACTTTTTTTTTTCCCCTCTTACTTTCAGGACTGATAGTCCATGAAGGTGCATCTGTTTACCGAGTGTTTAAGCGCTGGAGGGCTGTGAATCTACACTGGGATGTGTTAAATTATGATAAAGCCACGGACATAGAAGAGAGCAATCGGGGAGAATCCTCAGCAGGGAGGACATTGTGGCTGCCACTGACTGCATTTAGAAACAGAAGTTTAGTTCATCCAACACAGTTAACCTCACCTAGATTTCAGTGTGGCTATGTGTTGTTACACCTGTTCAACCGCATGAGACCTCAGGAGGATGCATCAGAGGATAACTGCTCTGGGGAAGTAGTGATGAGAGTGACCTCAGTGTAAAGATGGTGCTCACTGTGCTACACAGATAAGGATAATGTCCCCTGGTGTTACAGGACTTCGGAATGTAGTTAAGATGAATAGTGAAACCATTAACACTTGAAAAAATATATACATGTCTTTTTTTTAAATTTAATGTTTTTTATATGATCAGATAAAACACAAATACATTTTTCTGGGGGGAAAAAAGTCTCTTGCTTTTTATATAGTCTGATTTATTGAATCTTTTCTCAATTTGTACCTGAGGTGTATGTAACATAGCTTAACTCTTAGGTCTTTGAATGATGAGGAAACTCATTTTTAAGTAAAAAGATATATTTAAATGTATTTTCTTAAACTCTGGCTTTAATCCACTACTGTTATTTTTTTCCACTTTCATGAAGATTAAACGGGACAACATTCTTCCAAAAAGAGTAAGAATGTTGACATAAGTCAAATATTCTTCCTTTTCTGTCTTTATTTTGCTGTTGTTTGATGCTCAGGTGTGTGAAAGTGAGGGATGTATTGTCCTTTGCATTTAAGCAGGAAGTCCAGCAGGTGTTCTACAAAACCTAAAGAAAGATGGGAAGTCCTTCCTTTTAGGTCTCCCAGATGTCTATGCAAGATATCAGACACCAGTATGGCACAGGCAGGGGAAGAGGCTTGCACTGCCTCTTGAGTCTCTTAAGATCTGCCGAGTGCTGGTGCTGTGCCTGTGCACAGAAGTGATGTTACCTTCTGAGCAGCACTGCTGGAATTAGCAACATGGGAACTTTTAGTACCATTCTAATTATAGGTCATGGACATCCCTTTTTTCTAAAAAAAATTAGAAAAAAGAAAGAAAAAGAAAGAAGAAATGTGCTTTGCAACTTCTGGAGTAATAAATCCTGATAGAAACTGAAGCACAAATAATACAGAACCTTAATTTTGCCAGGGAACAAATCATCAATAGATCAATGCTGTCAAGTTTGCTTCTCTTGTTTCTTTTTCAAGGCAAAAAATCTAAGAGAATTTAATCAATTGGTAATGGAAATGGAAATAATTTTCAACTTAATAATAAGCCTGTTGAAGTTTGAGATAGAAAAGTAAGGCTGAAATTACTCTGAGAGCACTAGCTTACTCATAACAATTTTGTAGAATCATAGAATATGCTGATTGGGAAAGGGCCCATTAGGAGCCCTCTGTGTGTTCTGGCCCTATACAGAACACTCCAAGAGTCACACCATGTGCCAAAGAGCATTGTCCAAACACTCCTTGAATTCTGTCAGGCTGTGGCTGTGACCACTTCCCTGGGGAGCTGTTCCAGAGCTTGGTTCCCCTCTGGTGAAAAATCTTTTCTCAATACTCAGTCCAAACCTCTCCTGAGTCAGCTTCAGGCCATTTCCTCGAATCCTGTCACTGGTCATGAGAGTGAAGCAGTACCCACCTGTCATGGTTTCACTGCAGCCAGCAGCCAAGCACCAGGGAGCCACTCATTCAGTCCCTCATCAGTGGGACATGCAGAGAATCAGAAGGGTAAAAGCCAGAAAATTCATGGGTTGAGATAAAGACACTTCTTTATAAGGGAAAGCAAAAGCCATGCACACAAACAAATTGAAACATGGAATTCATTTGCTACTTCCCATGGGCAGGCAGGTGTTCAGCCATCTCCAGGAGAGCTGGGCCTCATCATATGTAGGGGTTAATTGGAAAGACAAAAGTCATCACTCCAAACATCCCACCCTTTGTCCTTCTTCCCCCCAGTTTATATACTGCACATGGTGTCACATGGTTTGGAATATCTCTTTGGGGAGTTTGTGTCACATGTCCTGGCTGTGTCTCCTCCCAAACTCCCAACAACCCTCACCCTCCTCACCAGCAGGGTGGTATAGAAAGTAGAAGAGGTCTTGGCTCTGTGTGAGCCCTGCCCAGCCATCACAAAAAATCTCTATCAACATCTATTATCAACCCTGTGCTCAGCACAAGTCCAAAACACAGTCTGTACCAGCCACTGGGAAGACATTTAATTCTACCCCAGCCAAACCCAACACATTCCACTCCTTATTCCATAGCATTTACATCATGCCAGGTGCCCCACTATTCAACACAATTGCAGGAAGCACCACCTTAACCAACACACTGCCAATCTGCTTCCCCTCTGGAGGATGTTAAAGACAACAGTGGGGTCTCCCCTCAGTCTCTCCCCCAGGCTGAACTGACCAAACGAGCTCAGTTGCACCCAAACCTGCCCCCAGCACTGGAGGTGAGGCTGCCCCAGCTCAGAGCAGAGCAGGACAATCCCCTCCCTTGCCCAGCTGGCCATGCTGTGCCTGATGCCCCCCAGGACAGGGATGGCCCTCCTGGCTGCCAGGGCACTGCTGGCTCATGTTCAGCTTGCCATCAGCCAGGGTCCCCAGGGCCCTTTCCACCGCACTGCTCTCCAGCACCTCATACCCCAGCCTATACACACAATCAGGGTTGCCCCATCTAAAGTGCAGAATCCAGCACTTGATCTGATTGAACTTCATATAGTTGATGATTCACCATCTCTCTAATCTGTTGAAGTCTCTCTTCAGGGTCTCGCTCCCCCCAAGGGGGTCAACAGCTCCTCCCAATTTAGTGTCATCAGCAAAATATTGAGTATTCCTTTGAGTCATGTGTCCAAGCCATGAATGAAAATGTTGAAGAGAACTGGGTCAAGGATGGAGTGTTGGGTTGAACTTGTGTGACTGTCAGATCCCCACCCAGGTTCTCTATCACCCTTCTCAACAGAAGAGAAAGGAAAATAATATGAAAAATCTTGTGGGTTAAGACAAAGACAAGAGCATCACTAACCAGCTACTGGCTCAAGGAAAAGAAGAGACAGCACAGGGAAAATTATTTTAATTTATTCCCAATTAAAATCAATTTGGTGTTGAGAAACAAAGATATGACAAAACCACCTTCCATCCACCTAGCCCTTCTCTTCCCAGGCTCAGCTTCAACCATTCACACCCAACTCTTCTACCTTCTCCCCACTGGGCAGGGCAGGCAGACGAGGAATGGGGGTCTGCAGTCAGTCTATAACAGTTCCTGTCTGCTGCTCCTTTCTCCTCCTCCTTTCTCCTCCTCACATTTCTCTGCTCTAGCCTTGGGCTTCTCCATAAGTTTCAGTCTTTCAGTATAAACCTTCTCCAGAGTGGGCTCTCCATAGGCTACAGTTCCTTTGAGACATATCTGCCACGGGCTGCAGTGTGGATGTCTGCTGCACCATGGCCTCTCCAGGGTTTACAGGGAGTACCTGCTCCACTAGGACCTCTCCAGGGCCACAGGGCGGTCTCTGCTTGGGATTGACTGTGTTTGGCATGGGACTGTCCCAGCCTCTCCTCGCAGAGGTCACCTCTGCAGCTCCCATTCCCACCTGCCCTTGGGCACCCATACAGATAAACAATTTTCTGTTGCAAAATAAGTTTATCCTGTGGCTGAAAATTTTTATTTTGTGCAGGAGATGAAGTGCTGACGCTGGAAAATTCCCTTTCACGAATCAACAGCATGGTGCTGAAATCAGTGCCTGCCTTCCTTTTATAAGAGGTTTACGTTCCAAGACCAGACACATGAGGCCTCTGCAGCTAGTCTTGGAAGGGAGATAGAAATAATTTAAGCACTGGTGCTTAAAAGCTCCTTGTATATTCATAAACATTTATCCAATGAACTCTTCACAGGGCCCAGCACTCTGTTACTATCTCACAAGCTCAGTTACATTTACTAAATCTACAGATGCCTTACTGCTCTCTAACCAATTCATTGCAAAGCAGTACTTAAGCCATGAACAATGAAATGCTATCTCAAAAACCCCTATTTATCTCCTGCATGGCAAATTACCAGCATACAACAGGCAATCTCCTTGAGAAACTATGAGAATTCACTTCTAGGTTATCTTTAAACAATTTCCCAAAGGAGGAATTTGGGGAGAAATAAAAGATGAAACTATGACTTGGAAAACCTGCTCTATCTCTGGGAAATACTTGTTCTTAATTAAATGAAGGCTGCTTTCCCAGAAGGACCACAGCTCCACTTGACCAAATTGAGATCACAGTATCTCAAAAAACACTTGCAATACCAGCATAATAAAGTATGCTGTGGTCAATATACTTATGTTTCATACCTTTAGGTACTTTTGATCTCTGGGATTTAAAGAATATTTAAGTGGTCTTTTACAGGATCCTAAAAACAAAATTAAGAACTATATGAGAACATGTTATTGTAAAGAAATCTTTTTGATTCTCATCCAAATGTGCAGGGTGCTGGGAAAAACAATACTCACCAGGAAAAAAAAAATCAATAGATGTAATTTAAGAGAGGACAAGATTTCTGTGCACAAATATTTGAAAGACATCTAGGTCTAAAACACTTAACAACTTCTGAGTGAAAAAAATGGTCCAACTAAGATAAATGAAAATTGCTTGTAAGAGAAATGTTTATGGCAAGTATCACAAAAGCCTCTTTAATGGTAGGAGAATTCAACATTAATTTCTATGGCACAATAGTTTTGCATATGACTGCATTTATGTGTTTCCATACATAGAAAACAACATCAGGAAATTATAAACATCAACAGCATTAGTATAGGCAGGATGCAGTTGTTAAAAAATAATGGAATTTTGTTGTCCTGCAAAGTATTTTCAGTAGTAAGAGTTTCTAGTGCTGGATTTGAACATTTTTCATTGACCTTGTATTTGCATTTGTGCAGTACTTGCAATGCTGTAATCACCTACATGCCAGAAGATGAATTAAAACGAAAACAGGTGCATAGAGAGGATATTAGGATGAGAAAGGAGCAGGGACTCTATTCCACTCACTACGGAGAGGGGAGGAGGGGTGTGCACAGAATTAGAAGAGCCTGACTTGTTCTGCTTAACAAAAGTCAAAAGTGAATGTTATTGTTCTCAGTTAATACATTGCAGAATAAAATTTATTTTAGGCAAAGGACAAGCCTAAGACAGCCAAAGAACTCAAGGACACAAATAGATCAGAAATAAATTTAGCTAGAAGTTCAAGGTAGTTTTAAAATATTCATGGAATGAATCACAGACAACAATTCAAGCTGGAAGGACCCACGGGAGGACATCTAATCCAAGCAGCAGAATCAGCTCTGAGGTCAGACCAGGTTGCTCAGGGCTTTACGCCATCATGTCTTAAAAATCTTCAAGGATGGAAATCGCGCAGCCTCTGTGGGTAACCAGCTCCAGCTCTTGACTCTTCCCAGAGTAGTATTTCCTTCTATCCCTATCCTGTTACAGCTTACACCCAGTGTCTATCATTCTCCCATAAAGCCCCACTGGGAACTGGGTGGCTCTGCCTTCTTGATACCACCTTACTGACCAGCTGCTCTTGGACCTCCCCAGAAGCCATCCCTTGCCAAGGCTGAATAAGATTCCTGATTCCTCAGCCTCCCCGTGCAGGGCAAGTGCTTCTGCTGAATTTGTTCAGTTGCTTCACATCTCTCCTGCACTGGGCTGCTCAGGGATCTGCAAAGCATTAGAAGATGAAAGAACTTTGTGGTGAAGACAAACACAAAGAAAGCATTAGGAACATTGGCCTTCTCTGTGCCCACTGCCACAAAATCACTCTCCCAACTGACCAGTGAGCACACAGCTCTTTGTTTGGCCTTCTACTGCTCACACAGAGGATGAAGATCTTTGTCTTGATCTTGGCATCCCTTCCAGTTCCAGCTGAGCTTGGCTTTCCTAACCCCAACCTTGAAAGCCCAGCTGATATTTCTAAAGCACTCCTCTGTAGCCTGGCCCTGTTTCTGCCTCCTTTTTGTGGCCATTTTCCAGGGGAGTTCTCTCATGGGTTCTTGGCTTAGCCAAGCAGGGCTGCTGACACACCTGTTTGTTTTCCCAGGTGTTCCATATAGTCACAGCAGTTCCCCTCAGCTTGTTCACCCTTCAGAGTAGCTCTTGTGTGATCTCAGCTGCCTATGTCCTGGACAAGTTGCTCACCTGGTGCCCCACATTTGAGCTCTGCCCTCTCTCCCCTCAGGATCTTAGTCTCCTCTCTTTCACACTCAGCATAGCTAAGGCTGCCATGGGTCACCACCTCTCCTGCTGGTGTCTCCTTGAAAGGGACAGCAGATCTATCAATAGGATCCCATGAGCTGGCCCAACCAGGCCCTGTATCAGGAAGTTGTCCCTGACACTATCCAGAAACATACTCCTGCCTGTGTCCTGACATGCTGACCCTCCAGCAGTGACAGGGAGGTTCATGGCCCCAAGGAACACCAGGCTCCTCCCTCCCTGCACCCCCTCAAAGGTTTTAAGTAAAGTCCCTCCCTTCTGTCTGACCCCATGGTCAGCAATGTGCCCCCCCATGCAGCTGCCCTTCCTTCTCTTCACTCAGATCTGTCTCACATGCTCTCACCAGACCCTCAGCTGTCCCATGGGAGAACTCCACACATCCCACCTGCTCCTGTAAGCCTTTGGCATCCTTCTTTGGCATCCATCCTTGTTATCCTCCGTGCCTGACTTTCCGTTCTGTCTTTCCTGATTGTGCCACAGTAAATTACTGGAAGAGGCCACAAGAAAAACAGTGACCAAATAAACCAGCCTAAATCAGAGGTGTTTGATGACTTTATGAAAGTAATTGACATGTAATTACTAGTGGTGGCAGAAGACTGGGGTTAGTACCCTTCTGTCCTGGTTCCAACCAGGACAGAGTTAATTTTTACATATTGTTTGAGGCATGGCTAGGACCTGGAGGTTATCCTGTACCACTCCAGCTTCCTCTCTCTTCCAGGAAGGAGTGATTCCTCCTGGCCAACTAAGCATGGTGGAGGGAGATTGCCTATTGTTCGGAGGGGGTTCTGTGTTCATCATTTATTTTCCTGTACCCACTGTCTTTAGTATTGTACCTGTTACTGTTCGTTTCTTATCTCATTGCTGTTTCCAGTAAATTGTTGTGATCTCAACCCATGATCTTTACCTATTGTGCCTCCAATTCTCCTCTCCAGAGCATTGCATGGTTTGGAGGGTCCCAGTGAGGGTAGTGAACCGGGGAGAGCCATTCCCAATCTACAACACCTTCCCCCTCAGTGCTCATTTCTATGGACACAAAATGCATACATCTCCTCTTCTGATGAATTTCATGTCTCCTCCAAACAATTAAGCTTTTTTTATAACTACTCTAGTTAAGTGAGAGACATTTAATGGACACCAGATAAACCACCATTTAGTTAAACCCTGGTTTAAGGATATAATATAGGGTGAGGTCTTGCCTGCGGTTCCAGACAGAGTTAAAACACTGGAAGTCAGACCACATGTCAAACTGCATTTCAGTCACCATCCTGTTTGGATATTAAAACCACAGTGAGAGAGAATCAAGGTGATGCACAAGCTAAAGGTTTGCACCACCACCTCTGGGAAGTCACATATTTCCATTTTCTTTGTAGTAATCACCACTGACAGTAAAACAATTTAACTATAGGCAGCATAAGGGCAACTTTTGAGTTTCTCTTTTGGGACACAGTAGAAATAGCAAGAATCGTGCAGGGAACCGCCCTCACATTCATATGACTTTGAAAGCAAGAAAGAATCAGATTCTGCTCACTCAAGAATAGAAGTGTTGGATCTTAAACTGAAGATCACTATCCCAAAACTGTAGTGGTGAAACACAACAATGCTCTCAAGGAAAAGCTATTTCCAGTCACTACTGTATACATAAGGTTTAAAAGTGTTTAAAGTAAAAAACCTAAACAACCCAGCCCATAACAAATAGATCACTATTGGAGGCATATAAGTTAGGGAGTCAAACTGAGCACTACTCCCTGGACTTGAAAGACTCAATAATTCTTTTGAATATTAATAAGAAAACAAATAGAAACAAAAAAAAAAATTACCCTTCACTAAGAGTTTCTTGACCACAGAAAGCTAATATGATGGGAGCTCTGCAAAACAGCTCCTCAAACAGCAAAACAGATTCTCATACCTTTCCTTTGGAATTATATTTAAAATTCAACTTATTGTTAAAACAAATCATGTAATATTTAAAGCAAAACTTTCCACATATTCTCCTCTGGCAGCTGGGCATCATCAGTATTAACCTGCCTTGGTGTGTAAATCAAATTCAGTAATTCAAGCAGCACTGCAAAGATATAAGCAGGCTGTTTACTCAGCTCTGCCAGTCTGATGATACTCCAGACAAAGCCACAGTGGTTTGACAGGAATTTTTTACTCCATTCATAAGGTACCATGGAACCCATCATGAATGCAAAGCAAAGTGCTAATGACTCCTCAAGAATTAATTTGCACCTTGGACTCCACTGCAAAAGAAACTTTGAGGAAAAGGTATATGTGATTTTGTTGTTGACTTCTCATACTAGTTTCTTCATAATATTTGGATGGTTCTTAATTACAGAATATGTTAGTTTATTGCATTTCTATCCTGTGACATATCAATGGCATGATAACCAGTACTGAAATCTAACTCCAGTCTATGTACAGCAGAATATAGGGCAATACAAGTGGATGCTACTATACTGCAAAGCATAGTTCTCCCTCTGAAAACTTTACTGATGTTTCAAAAAGAACTGAAGATTTCTAGCGGATTGAATTTGAAAACAATTTATTATCTATCAGATCTGAAAGTCTGTAAATTATGTACCAAGGAATATGAACATTTTCTAATGATTGAAAAATATGAACTGTTAGCAGGTTTTGTGAAAAGAAATGAAGATGCTCTTTAAAACATTTCATCTTTCTTGTTTGCCTTAAGTAAAAAAAAGTAATTTTAATAAGCCTCACAACACTTTAAAAAAACCCCTAGTGAATTATCAGTTCTTAGAAATACCTCTTGTATAAGAGGAGATAAAGTAATGTTCAGGACTGAATTGACTACCTTAAAGAGGACACCAAAATATATTTAGAAAACAGTAATGTTTGGATTTTATTTATTAAAATTAGAAAAGAGCTTTTGGTTCATTCAGAAATTTGCCAGGTGGGTACTAACATTCCCCCTAGATTTAGGAAGAGATATTTCTAATGCACTGTAGAGTGCAACCACAGTCTCTATTAAAGGTGATACATACATTAAAAACAATCACATGGCAATAAAAAAAAAAGGAAACGCTAGGAAACAGGCCTCTGAGAAGCATAACACCTTTCAAAGATCACCTGCAGATAACAGGAAAAACCCAATCATTAGCATAATTTCCTCCTGCTGTGGCCAGTCAGCTATCCTGCCAGCTTGTAGAAACCCATGAACATCCTCCTGCTTAATGAGTTCTCTCCTGACAGAGCAAAGCTATGTTTTCCCCTGGAGCCTCCTCGTGTACAAACTCCAGCTGAATTGGACCCTGACCCTGAATTTGATCCTTTACTTTAGAAGCAGTGGGCTTGAGGGCCTGTCCTCTAAACTGAAGACCTCTCAGCTGGCTGAAAATTCATAAAAGCCTCATAAAATGACATTTTCATCAGGAGGCAGCTGTCTAGAGCCAACCACAGAACTTGTTTTAACACCAGACCAAGCAAACTATACTCAACTTGATCCTTGCCTGCAAGTCCATCCGAATGCCAGAATTTGGGATCAGTCAGGGGCAGAGACCAGAAATGGCACCAAGGTCACCAGAGGAGGAAGAGTTAAGGTGAATGAAAGGGACTTGGACAATGGTGGCATATTGACCAAAAAGCTTTCTTCAGTGTCCACTCCTCCTTCCTAGCCCAAAATCTCACTTTGTCTTACACATGAAGCTGGAAAAAGAAACAGCCAAACTTCTGAAAGCAAAAATTATGTTGAATAATTTATCTAAATCTATTTTTTAGGCCTGATCAGCACTAGTTCTTGAGGAAAGAGTACTTCTCCCCTGTTACGATCTGCCACCAGAAGGTGAGAGTAACTCAAGTTCTTGTTAATAGACCCCTTGGGGCAGATAAGTCTGACATGGTGTGCTCAGTGTCTATATATATATACATATATATATATATATGTTTATTTTAGAACAATTTGGTTGCAATAGAAAGCAGGTATGTAGCCTTTTTGGTTATTATCTATAGTAATATAGCATATAAAAGCCCAGACACCACACAGGAGCCCCAGTAAAAAAGATAGTTTTACCATCAGACACAAAACCAGAAACTCCTCTGTGTAGGTGCACAGACACACTTGGATTTGTTTTTCTAATGCAGCTGGTCAAAACAAATAGTAGCTTGAGTCTGGTTCAGGGACAGAAATTCAGTGTCAGCTGCATTTCTCCTGTCCAGAAGCGTCCCTGAATAGAACTCTTCCATGTCTCTAATAAAGAAGGCAATTAACTCCAGAATAGGCATAAATAATTTTAGTACAATATGTTTTGTGCAATACGCCCTGATCTACTGGACAAGGACATCTATCATCCAGGCACAGACTGAATCCATCTGGGTTGTGTTACTTGTTAGACTTCGCTGTCTCTTGTCCCAGGCAGATAAGCTTGTCTTCATGAACTTCAGAATCAGTTTTTACACTTTGAAATGGAAGGTCTTCAGTACATGGCCTGATGTTAGCAATACATTTCAAGCTACACTCAGTGCACACCAGGGTGGGACATTTGTTCCCATTAAACACATCTGGGCTATCACTCACTCCCAGACATTAAAGTAGTTTATCCACATCCCACTTCACCACTGATGACAATGTGACCTTTGTCCATGAAACAAGAGTATCTGAGAGGCCTGTTCAATATTTATCCTCACATCAAATGTTTATCACCTTTGTAGGATATTAATTTGGGTATTACATATTTAATAAACCAACCATTTACTCCAGCGGAGAAAAGTGTACTTCATTGTGTTTATCAATTAAAACACTTTTTAAAAAATGCAAACATGGTCTCTGTAAGTAACAGCCCCTAATGACCTATCCACCATTTCCAGTCATTCATAAGAATAAATTAGTTTTCCTATCCTCTCCCCAAACTCTCATGCTTTCTGTGGCAGCTTCTACCCTGTCACTCAAGCAAAGCCCCAGACACCTCATGCCTCACACACTGAAAGGTGTATTCTTCACATGATAGGACAGCTCTAAACTCACCTCTAAGTCAAACTAGCATTCAGCTCTGCTCTGTCACCCTGTCAGTGGAAGTTGTAGGGGTCAGTCTCTTCCCAAGCACCTCCCTTGGGTGGGTTAAATGCTGTAGTTAGGGAACTGTGTGTCAGTGTTTGCCTGTTTCCCCAGCTGGCATGAACTCAACTCATGCCACAGCAACCTCAAGACACATCATGCTCTACAAAAACCACCAGAGGCCAGCAGCTGTCCCCTCATGTGCACTGAAAACACAGCCACACAGTGCACAATTCAGCTGAACAGGCTTCATTCTTTTGCTATGCCTCTCTGTTCTGCATTTACCTTCTCATAAGCACACCTTGGTCATCTTGTCCCAGGCGTGGACAAATGTAGTGGCCCCACTAGAATGAGAAAGGAAAGCTACCTGTGATCAGATTTCATGGAGATAGAAGCTGTCCTCTCCTTTGCCCAGGCCCATTGCCTTGTGCTGCCCTTCAGCCACAGCAGCAACAGCAGTGAGGAGCTGTGATGGCTGTGGGGCTGCATCCTTTCGCTGCTGCACTCTGTGAACCCAAACCCAGCCCTCCCCTCAGGAGAGGGGCTGCATGCAAAGCCCAGTCCTTTGCTGGATCTGACAGAGCCACTGCCACCAGCCAGGGACAGGAAGGACATACTTCCTGTATGCCACCAGCCTCCTCTGCAAGGAAGGGCACACTGAGCTCCCTGGTGGTGGACAGACTGCTTTCTTACCCCATTAGTGTCTTCGAGCCTAAGAATGCCCAAACATTCCCTCCATCCCCATGCACAGGCTAGCAAGTTGACAGTGTGAATCAAATGGTTGGAGAAATCACAGACAAAGGCCAAAGGCTCTTCAGTTGAGTTGGTAAGTGGCCAAGGTAGCACAGAAAAAAACAAAGTTATTGATGGAAAGGGACAGAAGCAAACAGGAACTTAGGCTTTCACCCTAGCTCTAGTGAGGACTTTTCACCCACTTTGCTCCTCTGTGCCTGGATTCTACTCACCCTTTATGCAGTTAGATTAGACTTTAGATTCTTAGATCTTTTTATTTTCAAATACAGCATCCACTTTCTGCATACATAGCATATCACCAGGAGCCTCTGCTCTTCTGCAGGGCCTTTTAAAGTCTACCAAAAATGAATATAATGCATCTTAACTCAAAACTGTCAGGATAATACTAAACTTGCACTAAATATGAATCCAGAATTTTATGCTGGCTTGAATACAACTAATTTGATAAATAAAGATACAGTGTAGAAAAATATGTGCAGATTCACTAATACAGATTTTCAGTAATACAGATTTACAGTTTTGAGGGAAACATTTACAGTAACACATGCATCTATTGAAGCTCTGGTTCTAACGCATACATTTAACTGCCATCATTTCAATTGAGAGGGAATTTAAAAAGAAAATTGAGATTTTTGGGATTGATTTAGTAAGGAGAACATCCCAAATATTTTTACAGAGCTTTTCTTTATAAGGCATAGTAAGGCACGTTTCTGAAAAAAATGGTGATCTAGTGTTGCCTTGTTGTCCAGCCTTCAGCCTTGGAATCAGAAATTTCATGTAAACAAAGTAATGTTTACAGAACTTTTATCATGTTTTTGGATTCCTTTCTGGGAAAGGACAATTGATGGACACTTTCTAAGACCAGTGGAGTTGAAGAGGTTGAACCTCAGTCTTCCAATCTGGTCTCCTTTTTAGAAATCTATATAAACTGCAGAAAAAATTAAACTTCCTCTTTTCCTACTTTGACTCCGTGGTGATCACTGCGTCTTCCTCGGGACAGCATTGCACAACAATCCAGATCTTACAAAGAAACTTTAAACCCTGTAGCATTTTAGCTTTGGCTAGCTTGTGCCTGTCTGCTTACATGAAGACTTTTTCAAACTGAGCTGCTATTTGCTCTTTCTGATTTCTTTTTTTTTTTTTTTTTTTTTTTTTTTTCCTTTCATTCTATTCAATTCAAATTCTCAAGTGGTTTCACAATGACAGAACAGTTCTACTCAGGCAAAGTGGAAGACAGCCAAAATACCCAGATGAAGAGATTTTCAGATGAGCTGGGGAAATGCATTATGCTGAACGTACATCATTATTTTCAGAAGCATTTGGTAAAGTGGAACAGGCAGTAGGTGATTATTAATCATAGAAAGATTAGCACTTTGGCTCCTCTATACAACCTTCCTTCCTCTGCTTTGGTTTCTCTGAAGTCACACTTGCTCTGGGCTATCAGTCTTGGACTAATGTTGTACCTACTGTCTCAGCATCAGCAGTGATGGAGAAGTTTCCTCTGCAAAGTTAAAGCCAGAGGTGCTGCTGTTATACAAAAGCAATCAATAATGCTATTTAACCCAGAACACTGAGAATGATACAGCACAAGCAGAAAAAGCATGCCATGATTACATACTTTTTTCCACTCATATTAAAAAAAAAATATATAGACTAGCTTGGGCTGGAAGGGACCTTAAGGATCATCTTGTTCCAATCCCACTGCCATGGACAGGGACACCTTTCATTGGGTTGCTCAGAGCCCCATCCAGCCTGGCCTTGAACACTACCAGGGATCCACAGTTTTCCTGGGAAATCCATTGACACTTACAGTCTAACCTTTCCTTGGTCTCATTTACAAGTTAGATAAGTCAGCCTTGATAGTATCTGGAAATAGAAAAACAGAAACCCACCTCTAGGACCCTGATCTCAGAGCCAGACCCTGATTATGAAAAAAGAAGAACAAAAGCATGTCGTGAAAGTTTTCCTATGTGCATACTTCAGATCCACCAGCTGGCTATTGTTTTGAGGGAAGCTAAAAGATTGAAAAACCTAAATGGTGACATGTGCCAAAAAGGGAAAAAGTGAATTTTAGTAGTGACAGCCAGGGCACAACTCTGGCTGATTTAACCCAGATAAAGCTCCTGTGAGGCTTACTTAGAAAAAAACATGTAAGTGTCAGAGAGAGCATCAGTTGACTTTGCTGCAATGAACTTGGATCTGAACAACATTTACCAAGCAATAATTGCAAAAAATCCAACCACCTATATACCAGCTACTTTAGGTCAGTGAAATACTTGTGCTACATCAACTCTGCTATGCTTTTTAGGTTGTTTGAACTCACCTACATTAAATCTCTAGAAGTCAACATTATTAGACATAGATTGTAATTGCTGTTCTGGTACTGAAAGTCTATTCTTTTTTCATGCACAGTGGTCAGAGACTGGTTCATCCTGATGGAGCTCGCATTTCACTAGAGGAAAAGACAAACTAGCAGGCAGCAATGGATGACAATGTGATAAGAGATGTACCATGTCCTTCCTTCCCTGTTGCTGTGAACTGTTTCAAACAGACCTGTGAACTCCAGGTAGTGTGGAGAGGAGTTATGCTACAGATGACAGGAGAATGACAGCAGCACAAAGGAGCTCCATTCAGTAATGTTATTTCTGAATCAAAGTTCAAGCTTTGCAGTCTACAAGCAGATCAAGTTACTTGATGACTAAGGGGTTCCTCACAAAATCTGGACTGGGTTCCCAGTGTACATGCCCACATTTGTTTATCCCTGAAATCTGAAAAAAAAAGTAACCTCAATAAATCACAATATATTACACATGCCACAACCATTTTGTCTGAAAAGAAGAATTCTACCATTTTTAGCAGTGACAAAACCCATAGAACCAGCATAAAGAAGCAGCACCAGGTGAAGCACCATAATGTAAAGGAAAGCTTATGTGTTCTAAGCTGGTGCATAATACAGGGGCTGGAACCTAATGTACGTTTAGACTTCCTCAAATCACAGCAGGATTGTCTCAGTTAAGACAGAGAATTAATTGCCCATAATTAAGAAGAGAGAAGGGTGATATTTTTTTCCCCAGGTGATGTTTCTGGATGGCAGCAGTGTCTGCTCTCTCCATTATGAGAATGAAGCAATAAATAATGGTGCAAAGACCTGTAAAAAGACAGGTCCCTCTCCTTTCCATTCCTAATTTCTGTTGCATTTCAGAAGCAGGCGAAGTGATATCCAATTTGTCCAATAGGTGTTTTCTCCTCTTGAGCTGGACATAAATGAATTTGCATGCATAAGAAAGACCTCTATCTAAATCGTATGCAGTTTGTTCTTAAAAAAAATAAAAATTTAATTCTGCTGTTGTGCAATGACCTCTTCACATTAGGTTAATTAAGCTGGTACCATCAGTTGCATGGGGATGAGATATTTTGTGCCCTGAATAAGCAGGGCTGGAAGACTTGGGCCTCCTTATATCTTCCTGGGATGATCAGTTAAGAGATGAAAAATCACAAAAGCAGTGAATGCTTCTCTGCTATGACTGAGCTTAGCTTGACAGCTGGCCAGCCTAATGCTAAATGTGCTAATCACGATAAAAGCAGGGTAATTAATCAGAGCACAGCAAGGACATGCCCATTAACAGTGCTGAAAGCAGCAGAGGAAACCTTCCCACATTGCAATACATACTTTTCTTCCCTAGAGAGCTTTCAGATACTTATTATGGAAATGTTTACTTCGGTAACGCTGAGAGGGAAATGGTGCAGTGACGCTGCTGATGGTGATGAGGTCTTACAAGGGAAGCCAGAGTTGTCTCTACAGAGGGACACCAGCAAAAGGATTTCCTACCTTCTCTCTGGTGGGTCTCATAAGAAAACTAAAACCAGAAAAACACACACAGTGTAATTCAGAAACTGACCTGCTGCAGAGAGGAAAGACCTTCCCCTCTTACAGTCAGAGTGAACTGCATGTGGCTAATAATTAGGAGACACTCTTTGGTCAGATGTAATAATCCATGGGGTTAAAAGGATTGCTGTTAAGACACAAGAAATTCCTGCTAATACTTCAGGTAAAAAGCTCCCACTCTTTTACATTGACCATGGCTGCTTACCAGGATTTTTTTTTTTTTTTTTTTTTTTTTTTTTTTTTTTTTTTTTTTTTTTTTTTTTTTTTTTGTTGAAATATATTATCTACTTTAAGGAATAAAAATGCTGTTGAAACAAAACAAAGGCCTGGAAATCCTTTCTTCAGTATCCATCTCTCGAATAAGTCACCAAATGTGCTCAGAGGAATATCTGGGTGGAAACACAAGAGGTGCTGCAGCCCTTCACACAGCCCCCAGAGCAAACCCTGGCTTGGTCTCTCTGTGTACATGTGGAACCCCGCCCCAAGAACTGGATGAGGAGGAGGAGCAGCATGGCTTTCTAGAACAGGGGCAGGGGCAGGGAGTCTGCCTGAGTACTGAGGGCTGTCTCTACTCAGCTGGAACAGCACTGGCTAGGAGAGGATGTGGTTTGAAAACTGGACACTTTTGTAAATAGTTGTGCTAACTCTGGATTTTTGCCTGTGGCTGTATGGACTCCAACCTGATAGGTTTGTTGCTTTTTTGACAAAAAAGCTACACAGACTGAGACAGAGCAAATTACAAGCGTGCTTCATGTTTCACCCTGGGTCAGTGGACCTTGGGCTCCTACTAACCATTTGCCAAACTATAGGAGGATTTCCATGTGAAGAGATCGCTGGATACCTAGCCTCTAAGGACCAAAGGAATCATATTCACAAGCCAGGAGGCTATCCTGTAAAGCCTAGACTGCAAAATGCAGAACATGTGTGGGGACCTTGAACAAAATGTTCTCTCTTTTTTCAACAAGAAACTGAGCTTGGATCTTTTACAGAAAAAATTAAATCCCATTAGGACCATGCAACACTAATGGTAATGGATCCGACACTTCGTTAGCTGATGAGAGAAATAACAGATAACAGCTATGGAATGGAAGTTTCTGTCCTTAGAAATAAACCAACATTGTTTTCACAATGGCAGAAGATACCCCAGCTACCAGTGAGCTACATTTCTCTTTTTCTGAATGGAGGGTTTGCACTTAGCCATATGTTAGCTCAGAAGATGACAGCTCACAGAAAAATTGCATGAGGTAGTAAAAAAATTAACAGTAACAGGGAACTGCCTGCTGGATTGTTGTGAGGAATTGCTGTGAGAGAATGTTCATCCTGCTAGGCATTTCCAGGAACATCAACATTCAGGTGCTCTCCCATTGTAAAACTACCTAGGAATGCCAGCTGCAACCTTTGCCTAGTGGTGTTGGAACAGATTCAGCCATGGCAGGGGTCATGTACAGAAGGCATGTTCCTTCTCACAGGTATGACACCAAATGCCTGTGCTTTGCATACATGGCAACAGCAAACTTTTTTTAAAAAAACCAGAAGAGTGGGAATGCAGGTGGAAACAAGAAGGAAGAACAAGTACAGAAGTATTCTTAGTTTTCTCTCACACATGAAATGCTCAGGTAACCTGCATAAGTACTGGTTCCAGGCGAGCCCAAAAGAGGTACTTCACAGAAAAGAAAATCCTTACCCCAGCAGCATCACTTCTGCAGTCAGGCTTGCTCTGTTCACTACTGGAACATGAACTCAGAGTTAGTTTTGCTGTGTGGGATTTGTAGGCAATACGTCTTAACTCAATAGTAATTCACAGTGCATTTGGAGAAGGAGAAACCCTGAGGGCTTTCCTCTTTCTTCGAGAAGGTAAGGTCCCCTGGGCAGGGATGGATGCGAGTCCTTTCCCGCAGATGGAGCCCTTGCCCCAGCGAGCAGCCTCAGCTCCTCGGCTGAGCCCCGGCCCGGGGAATTCCGGGCTGCAGCACAGGCGGGTTTCAGCTGCTCCTTCTCTCGGCTCTATCAGACTGGGATTTTGTCTTCACTCCGGGACATTTGCATTAAATGAGCTTGTTTTATTAGCCAGTTCCGGGAGAAGCCAGGATGGTAGGGAACTGTAGAGAGGGCAGTTCATTACCAGCTTAACAGGGGATCAGGATCACAGGGGGAATTGAAAAGAAGTATGAAAGCAGAGTTGTCAAGTAACTTTGTTGGAGCTTTTTGTTTGTTGTTTTTTTGTTGTTTTTCCTTTCCGAGAAAAAAAATCCATTCTGCAGGAACTTGTAAAATCCGACGGTCGTTTGATCCTTTTTCCTATCACTGCCTGTAATTAGCCCCTAACCATCCTGCAAGACTCATTTATGGATAATTCTGTACTTACCCAAGTGAGACAGAGTGGGTGTGAACGCCATTCATACAAGAGGGAAAACCAAGCGGTTGAGCCCAGCAAGCCATGATTCCTGGGAAATGCCAGCACAAATCTGCATATGAATTCTTCCCTAAAACACTCCAGGTTTTAAATATTTTTTTATACTCAATTAGGAAAAAAACAATTTTTAAAAGTACTCACAGGGTATAGCTATACATCCAAATGAATCACTAAACCCAGTAAAATGATTCATTCTGATGAACTCCAAATGTTTTATTTGGAAGCTGATATCATTTCATTGAATTGTTTTTAAGTGGTTTTTGTTCGAAGAGTGAATGGAGACATTTTTTGGAGGGAAGCTGGTCAGGCTGGTCAGGAGACAGGTCAGACTTGGAAGGAAGGGAACATAGCACAGATTTTGTCCAAGCCAAAATGAAAACTTCAGCATATAAAAAAAGTTTTGAAAGTATTTTGGTTCTGTGTCAATGAAACTGATCTAATTTCACAATTCACGGGGAATTAAATAGTTTCATCTGAAAAAAAAAATAATTCAAGAACAAACCCAGCAATATTTTTGATCCCAAAACACCACATTTCTTGGCTGCCAGTGCAGCAGAGAACTAGATTATAGTACTAAGACAGATGTTATCCGTAATAGTAGGCCAAGAAGTAACTACAAGTCTCAGTACGAGAGTCCTCAGTATTCTGAACCTTGCCAGGCTATGAGGGAACACAAGAACATTCCAGGGAAATCCAAAATGGTGACATTAGGTAATGTCACTACTCAGAGAACATGATGAAGTTAAATGCATGTACTGAATGCACTGCTTTCACACTGGATGAGCAATGAAGTATGAGCACCCACAATTGTAAAACTTTGTATGATGCTTCAAAAATGTTTAATTATTTATGTTACAGAAGCACAAACTTCATCAATTTGGAACTGAGCCTCCCAAGGTCTCACCCAAACCTTGTCTTGAGTGAATCTGAAAAAACCCAGGTACTCCTTTCCTTGAAAAGCCAAAGAATTCCACAAACCATCGTATGACCTCTGCAGCAGAGGAAAGTTGTTCAGACTGCAAGGATCTGCTCAAGGACCAGTGCCTCCAGACAGCAGGTCTTTGGAAGAAGTCTTAGTCTTCCTTGCCCTCAGAGGCACTGCTTTTCTCAGCAAGACACAGGCAGCAGAAGGTCCTCAGACCAATTTTGCAAGATAAAAGAATTACAAAGAGTCTAACAATCAAAGTGGCCGTGAACACTTAGGCACCATGCAACCAGAATACTTCTTATAGCTATTATATTTGCTATTTGGCACTTGTATAATTCAGTATTTTAAACATAAGGTATTTTTTCATAGTTGATATTATTTTTCCTAGTGATTTATGAGAATGGACTCTTATATGTACCATAGCTTTTAACCTAACCCTGTCATGACAATATGTGGTTTTATTTAGGGTAATATCTATCACTTAAGTAAAATATAAATTTAATTACATTGTTCATGGAGAGAATTCAATCTTGTTAGAAAGGATGAAGAAGGAAAGATGGGAAATTTGCTCTGCAGAACAAACCTATTAACACCTTCTTACAAAATATAACAGGATAATCTTTCTGCATAGTATGAAGATAGAAAAGGCATTCCTACCTCTTATTTTAATAGGCAGTGTTGGTTAGCAACAAGAGCTGATACTGCCTTCAACGAGTATCCCAAACACTGCAAGTCAGCAGAAACATTTATCATTTTCACATGAATCGTTCAGCTTGGGTAATGATCCAGGATGACTCTTCTTCAGTAAAACATTCATGCACAAAAGCAAATTAAGTTCATGCTGTCATTAGTTGCCAGATTTTCCCACACAAACCAGCCTTTACTTGCAAAGGATCTATCAGCTGTTTTAACTACCAGAAAAAATATTATTTGGGGGATAACATTTGGGGGATAGCTTTCAGCATTTAATAGTCTGAAATCATAGAAAGCAAGGCTCTAACTCCTCTTTTATAGATGCAGTTAATGTTTTATATAAAATCTTCCTAGTTGGGCCTTTTGAGTCAAAAAATTAAAAAAAAAAAAAATGAAGGATTTCTGAGAGGCCTTCAGGACCTCTCCTAGGTGGAGAGAAAATTTTAAATCGAAATGAAGTAGGTAGGTTGTAAAAGCCACCACAGAAGGACGGAAAATGAGGTAGGAAAACAAACCAACAAAGTAAACAACCCTCAGGAACAAATAACAGACAGAACAAAGAAATTATTTAATGGCTAAGTTATTTAGTACTGCAAAACAAGGCAGCAGTGTAAATTGCCATTACCTGGTAGAACATCACACAGGAATAGAAACCCAGGATAACACTTGCAAACCCTTAAAGGTAAGCTTGTGTCCGAGCGTGCTGCAAACGTGTTATGCAGCTGCTGGAACCTGCGCTGCAGCCCCGACTTCAAGAACTCAGCGGGGCTTCAGCTTTTCATACCTCCCTCTGATCGCCACTCGCCAGGGATGTGCAGAAGAGGGAAGAGAGGAAGGAGGGGACACAAAGACCTCCCGCAGCTCACCGTGTGGACATCCCCTGCCAGGGCTGAGGTGCGGCTGTCCCACCCCAGGCGCTGGGACAAGCCCTGCGGGCGCTGGCTGACCCCTTCCGTCCCGGAGCCGTGCAGGGCACAGCGGGCTCCGCACCATCCCGGACGGGCTGCGGGGAGCCCGGCTGTGGCCAAGCGCGGCTGGCTCCGCGCTGCTTCCCGCAGCCCTCGGGCACAGCATCAGGGGCTGCTTCTCCAGCCGCGAAAGGGCAGAACCAAAAGAAGAGCAGGGTTATATCCTCACAACTATTTTAGGCATTACGATGTCCTCACTGATTTCTAGACTGTGACTACATCCCTGCTCCTTCAGCTGGGGGTGAAACCAGTACTACAGCTTGAGATGACTTCACCTTTCAAATCCCAGAGACCTTCAGCAAAGCCCAGTCAGTAAGAGCTAAGATGTCTCAAATATTTTCTTTTTTCTTTTACTTTTAAACATCAGAAACATTTTGGTTTTGAAAAGGAAGCCCAAACTGTCCTTTCTTCAAGAATAAATATTTGCACAAAAATTGCAGCAGGCAGCAATACAAAATGATCGTATCCTCACATGACAGTAATTTCTACGCTTGCCTGCATAGTCAGTCATTTGGGGTTTATTTTTTGTGTGTTTGTGGCCCAGCCTTCTGAACTTAACCACAAATGTTTTCCCGATAAGTTTTGGAAGCATCTTTGCCCAAGGAAGAGGAACTAAAGGCATTTGAGACGCCTGATGGCATCTGCCTGGCCTGCCTCTGCCAGTGCAAAAGGGCACAAATATTCCTCAGGAACTGTCATCCCAACCAGCCTTCCGTGGATGTCTCAGATACTCTTGTACAACTCTAATGGCATCCAGCAACTCTGTTTTGTCAACTAAATTAAGCCTTTAGTGTAACACTTTTCCCAAAACGCTGGCCTTCATTAATGTTAATAAGGAATTCATGTAAACCTGTGAATGCGTCACGGATCCAGAAATGCGTAGATTGCTTCACAGTGACAAGTCTCCCTGCAAACAGCTGCTCTGCACTGATATGATTTTCCCTAATATGAGTCTACATTTACATTAATCTGTAAGGTATTACTGGCAGAACACCTTATTAAAAAAAGAAAGGCAGGCTGAGATTACACAAGAAGTAGCTATTGATGACCCTAGAGAAGAATCGGAATATAGTTAAATATTAGTGGTATTTTTTCTACCTTTTCTTCATGCACTAAATGGGCAAATTAAGCAAAGTTCATAAACACATGAAGAATTGTCACCCTGTAGGCAAATTCTGTGGAGAAAATTAAATGAAGCCCAGGAGTGTTTCAAAGTGTCTCAGTACTCCATGGTCACCACAGTAATTCTGTACGTCCTTTTTTCCCTTTTCTTGGTATACCGTGGGTGACTTCAGTCCTTGTTCAAAGCAAGGATTTGATCCTCTCATACTACCATAGTTTCCTATTTTTCTCCATGTTTCCCTAAAAAATTTATTAAAGGAAGAGTTATGTTCTCTAACATTCAGATCTTGGTTCAGTTGTGCATTTACATGGGTACATTTGGGGCATTTGTCTGAAAACCTGAGTGTACCTTGACATTCAGCCATGAGGAGAATGCACTAATTTTTTCCAATCTTGGCAAGGAGAGCACACTTAAATCAAAACAACTTAGTCATATTATGAAAGCTGAGACCCTTGCAAATTTATATTCCTCTCTGTGTTTGGGTATTTGTGTTGGCCCAGGGCCAGAAGTAGGCAAAGGGTTTGAAGGAGCAGAGAAGGGACTCTGTGTTGCTGATTTGGAGATACTTTCTGCCTCCTCCAGATCTGTCTGGGACACATATGAGCTGGAACTTGGTGACAGCACAGTTTCTGTCAAGTGTATATTCATTGGTTGAGTCCTGCCTTCTAGGCATCAAAGGGAGATTTAATTCTGATGCCAAACATCACAGCCAGTTTGACCTGACTGAGTGGTCAACTGCCCTGATACAGCTGCTTGTGTCTGACATATGGCAGGCCTTGCTAAAAATTAATAAAGGGAAGCAGAAATGCTTTAAACTTCTTTGACTGAGCAGAGGCTCTGGGAAAATTCTGGTCTTGATTACGAAGATGCAGCCTTAAAGAAATCAAGAGGTTTCTTGATTTCCAGAATTCTCCCTGTAGATGAAAGGAGTGAGAGAGACCCGGAAAATCTGTGCCTCTGTGACCAGTTTCCCAAATTGCAGGAGGTGGAAATAACACAAAATGTTTTTCTTCCCCTGCTCTCTCTTCAAAATAAGATATTCTCTCATTGCAGCCTTCAGCAAAAGAGCTAAAACATGCAGAGTACCAAGCCCTCAGCAAAATTTTGAGTGCCTACTTCCATGAGACTCAATAGATGAGAATCTTAGCTCCTGAGTGGATTGGGTTTTCCAGTCTGAAGCACAAGGATTTCAGAAAAGAGGGTGACGAAAATGCTTGATTTGGAGAACCTTGAGCAACTCTGAATAAGTATGTGCTCAGTGTCACGGATCTTCTGAGACAGATACCAAAATATGAAAACAGCTGCTGACAAAAAGGTCCATGTAGCTGCACAGTCTGGCTGAGTGTAGCCAAAACCAGACGCCCAGAGAAGCACAAGAATAGAGCAAGCCTATTTTCCCAGCAAAGCCTGCCAGGCTCCAAGACTTGGTGCCTCAGGCATTTCCTGAGCCAGAAGTTGTCTGTTGTATTTAATAGCTGTACACATGCTTTTCCTCCACAAACTCATCCAGTCTCTTCTTAAATGATGTGAACATTTAGCATCCACAACACTCCACGGCAGGGAGCTAAGGCTTTAACAAATGGCAAACAAAGAACTACTCTAATTTGCTATGTATCTCTTACCTAATGGTTTCACTTGATGAATCTTCTTTTTTTTCCCCACTGTTATTCATTGTAAACGTTCAGTCCCTTCATCCATTCAGCCATCCATGATTACGTGGCCTTTGTCCTGTGTGTCACATCTCGCCATAGTTAACTCTTTTACAGACAGAGCAACCTAGCCCACACTATGATGCCAGACACAGACACCATTCTCAAAAAGTTTTGGTGCCCCCAGCTCCACAGCATGACAGGTCCCCCTTGCATTTACTAACCCTTTGGATTTCTTGTAGAAAAGCTGTGTTAGTTTTTTTCTACAGTCTCCTTTATCTGTGTACTCACTTCATGTAATCTTTATGATAATTTCAGTTTAACCTTTAGCTTTACAATACCACATTTGAGTCTCACAGGAGAAAATATCATAAGCAAGAGATTATATGTTACCACTTGCAGTTCAGCTTTTAGCCTTGAATTCCTTTCCTCTCTTTATTGGGAATTTTGATGCAATTATTCCTTGCTTTTTCTTGTTTTTTTGGCAGGGAAAGGGGTTGCTTTGTCATGCTCTCAAATCTAAGCTGCCAGAGATTTATGAACTGCAAAGTTCAGACTGCAAGGCCATCTTGTGTCTTTATCAATTTGTCTTACAAAAGAAGTAGACCAATGTTAAGAAATCAGATACCCCTCTGATCTGAAGATAAGCCAGTCTCAGTGTTTTTGGATGAGGTTCCTCTACAAAGGGTAAATACCAAGCAACTCTAAAAGGCCACTACTTAAAAAAAAACCTCAAACCAACAAAAAAGAAAAAAAAACAAAACCCTTCCCTTCTCATTTTACAAAAATAAATTTGAGAGCCTGGAGTCTCTCTTAACACATCTCTGTGTTGCATCTTCAACATCCTCCCCTTAGCTTATCAGGACATGGTCACCTCAGCCTTGTCACAGATCCCTTTGCTGCTTCTCAGCAGTCTCTGCTCTGTGTAAACACTTTGGAGAAAAATCTCTCTGGGTTGGATGCCAGGAAAGCCCCTTTTGCAAAATGCACATTTCTAGAAGGCCCTGACCCTTTTCTCTGGTTTCTGTCCTGGGTTTATGACAGGGCTTCAACAGCCCCTGCAGTAAGGATATCCCACCAAGCAGATTTTCCTCTTGAAACTCCAGCCTTTTAGGAATGGCACTGGAGTGACCCATGCGCCAAACACCTGACAGTAGCCCGGGCATGCCTCAGGGCACTCCAGAATCCCTCCCAACTGGCTTGAGCTTCCCTACCTCTCCAGCCTGGATCCACAGGGAAGGACGGCATTTCTTTTTCCTTGTCACTGGTGGGATGTTGAGTGGGGTTGTTGCTTTAAGACTGCAGGTCCCCCTGCACGCACAACCATGCAAATGCTGTGAATGCCTCAGAAGCAAGATTGCACTGCTGCTAAACATTTGCCAGGGTTTCCATTGCATGCCAGGCTGTTTCAAGCAGATATATTTCTAGGATATTCTTCTCCATCCTGAGAGATCAACTGACCCTAAATAGCTCTGTGATTACTGCCAAATGCCAGGCACCTGCTTGCTTGCTTGAACTTTCCTTTCCTTCTGGTCCTCTGGAAAATGCAGCAGGTCCCACCACAGTGGCACCACTGCTCTCCTGCCTGTGTGAAGGGAGAGTTATTTGTGGTGAGCAAATCCAAAGGAAAGGAGAAGGGAGAGGCAACTACATTTCAGAGGGAACAACAGCAGGGATTCAGGTCTCAGCACTGAGAAGCTGTCAGCCCCACTGGGGAGGTGGCAGCAGCAGAGATGATACTCTTGGCCAGTTCCCACTGGGAGGTGGCCATTGGGATGGTTCCCCAGCATGTCAGCTGCTGAGGGAGAGGGAGGACAGCAGGTTGTTGGAGCTTAAAAAACAAAACACCAAAAGCTCACAGTCACTTGGGGCACAGGTACAGAAAGTCTGGGTGATTTCTCTGCTGTTCAGGTACAGGAATACAATGCCAGAGAGAAAACCATACATTCACTGCACTTATTTTTCATAGCTAGAAATTCAATTTTTCCAAAGCTCTGATGTCTGTCTGCTGAGGCAACTGTGTGAATGGAATATATTGAAGAAGAAGAAAAAAAAAAAATCTCAAGAAT
Source organism: Cettia cetti (assembly GCA_013401135.1). Classification (NCBI taxonomy): domain Eukaryota; kingdom Metazoa; phylum Chordata; class Aves; order Passeriformes; family Sylviidae; genus Cettia; species Cettia cetti. Next base: position 56,842 of record VZUI01034358.1, read on the forward strand.
TACCATTTACTTGTTTAAAAAACCCGTATTTTAAGAGCCAGCAAAGATAGACAACGAAACATGAAACTGTTAAAAACATTAATTCCTTTTGGTACAGATCCCTCTCTGCATTCTTTCTCCACATTGCAAGATGACTTTTTCCATTTCTACCATTTGTGTGAGCTTGAGGCTACAGCAAGCAAAGTTTCTTTAAAAAACAAAGGAAAACTAATAAATTCTACCCTAAAGAACACAGTGGCTTTAGTGCTAGAAGGAATGGCTAACATTTCTGTTCTGCATTAAAAGTAACAGAGTAATTTATAAAAGCTTGGGGGGTTATTTGTTTTAAAAGATCTCTCCTTCTGGTTCCCCTGGTTCTTCCTCCAGTACCTGTTCAGTAACTTTTATATTGGCTTCATCTGATGTATCTATGGCCAACTGGATTCTCACACACATAATTTTTTAAAATTTGCATTAGCAGTGCCTACTTGGAAAAGATTTCTATTGATTAGTTTAAATCTCAGTTGTGTCTATATAATTATCCAGAGGACAAGGGAAAAATGACCTGATGTTTCTATCCAGTTTTCACAGAAAACAAAGATGGAAGAAAAACCTGCTCTGAATCTGTGAAGCAGGGTACATGAAAATAATGAAAAATCCCTGCTATTTAATGGAAAGAAATAGATTTAATCTGTTTAATAGCATGCAGTAATGCTGTTCAGTCAAATGTAATTTTGTTAGGCTAAGTTTGCATTCTGATGTCTAGTGCCTGGCAGTAACTTGAACCCATGACAATAATGCCCTTTAACAGTCCTCAAAAATGGCATGAATGGGTCCACACAGGTGACTGTACCTTAACAAAGCTGAGCAGCTGGTGTTGCTGAAATGCAGTTAAGAACAGACCTCACAAACCTGACTTCCTTGTTTTTCTCACCAGGCTACTTCACACAAAGGTGTAAAGGCAGGAAAAAGACACTGAGGCTGACAATCTCTCAGATCTTCATATACTGGTAAAGCTATATACTTCTGCTGGTAAAGACTTCCTGGCCTCACTATACATCCATATATATAAAGGAAAATATTGGATGCAGTAGATGCAAAATTACTGCTTTAATTTTGGTTTCAAACTTGAGGCCTTGAAGCATCCTCACTGAAACGCTTTGTTTTTCTCAAGAGCCTGTGCCAAGGAAGTGTACTGTATTTAAATGAAGTTCAACTAATTTTCTTCATGTTTCTCTTCCTACCCCAAACTTCATTCTTCACTATTTATTCCTCTGGCCCAACTCTCCCTGCTCAACCAGTCATACAAACCCACCTTTCTTAACCCCAGTCCCAGTTTCTTTGCTGAAAATCATTCAATCTCTTGTCATCTCAGACCCAGTCCCCCTTGCCCAGGAAATCTCCTTTGTGCTTCTTGTTCCAGTTCTCAAAACCCCATCTTTCAACCCTGCCCTGACTTTCCAGGCAGCTTCCATATAATTCAGGTAATTTCCTCCTTCACACTGCCAGTGATAAATGTCTCTTAGCTTTCCCAAATCTCGGCCTTGCCAGACAACAAGCTCCAAAAGATCTGAGCACCTTTTCTCCCTGGTTACAGAGTTGGAGATGTTCAAAGACACATAATGCAGCTAAATTTAGGTGAAACTTACTGGGAGATCAGGAAGTCCCAAAGCTGACCTCCTGGCAAGGCTCACACTCTGAAGGCCTTTGAGGAGATGAAGAGCAATGGACCATTTTCAAAGGAAAGGTCACCTGGAGTTTAACATGAGCAAAATGACATTTCCTCCAGCTTTATTTACAGAACCAGATGAACCATTTCAACTAACATTTTCAAAGCCCAGCATGGGAAGTTTCAGCATGAATAGCTAAACTGACAAAATTATAAAAAACTGAGGGTAGGTTACTTTCCTGGGGAACACTGGGGGAAGAGGAGCCATGCACCAACTCTGTCAGAGAACTTTTCCCCTCTAATTTAACACTGGCAGCTGAGGGGCAGCCAGCCTGCAGTCCAAATAATCACTGTGTTTCTTTTTAATAAGAAGTTGGACCTGCTTCAAGCCTAGTGCTAAAATTAGGTATTTTACTAGCTTTTTAATTTTTCAGTTCAAAGTCTAGAAGTTTTGAGAAACCACATAAGCCACTACTGAAGGTTTCCTTCTGGACCATGCTTCTGAGTTCAAGACATCCAACAGAAGCTGTTTTGCATTCTGTAGGGAAACCAGATGAGCACAGCTCAAAGAGGCAAAAGTGTTGCACTTCTCCTCAGTTTCATACTACTAAAAATACAGTTCTACTTTTTACAAAAGCCAAGGAAAGGATGAATACCTAGACAGAGAGTTTTGGCTATAATCACAGCACATGGTAGTTTAGATGTGCCTTTTCTAAGAGACCCCTCTCTAGAGGACACAAATGATTCCAAAGACATAAACAACATGCCAGCCTGACTGATGTGATTCATTGCTGCCTTTCTTTGATGAGATCACCATATGCTATTGCAGAGCAGAAGAAGCCTCAGTGCCTGTGCCTGAATTTTATGGTTCAAGTATCACCTATGTTCTCACTCAGGAAATTTATAGTCTTTGCTAACCGTAAACTAGAAGACACATCAGTTACACATTGCAACCTTTCCAGAAAACTCAGCTCCACATGCACTTATTTCAGTTTTTTCCAGTGCAGTTTTCTCCAGTATTTTCTGGTTCTGTCATTTTGGAAGTAGACATAGGAAAAAGGTTAAAAGTCAAATCAGGCAAGCTGCATCAATAACTTAAGTTCAAATTTTCTTGAAATAAGGAGCAGTCTCAGAGTACCAACTCAGATCATGTAAGACTATGTACTCTAAAAAAATTTGGCTTAGAAAAATTACTTTTATTAACTTTCCTCCAGTGCCCCCCAGAGAAGGGTTTTTAGAGCATTCAAAAGGCAACACTGCTCCAGTAAGTGCTCTACCCTTTCAGTAGTTCCACTTTACTTTTCCTCATCAAATATGTTAACACGCCTTTAAACCAATGAAGGCCCTCCTGAAATTTTTATAGTTGTTAGGGGGGGTTTTGGGGGGTTTCTTGTTTGCTTGTTTTTTTATGTGTTGCTTTTTTTCTTTTACTTACACTTCCAGTTTCTGATTATGTTTCAGGGTCAAGAAGAACCACATGAAGAAAAATTTTAAAGGGAGAGATAGGTGAGGTCATAATCCATAATAATTTCTTTCCCTCTTTCACCTACCTGATGGGTTGATATGTTCAATCACCCCCTTACTTTTCGAGTTTTGCAAGTATTTAATCTTTTCTTTTTCACTAGCAGTTAATCAGTTAGTGCAAATGATGCTGCATGCTCATCAGTTACCAATATATTGCTTTATTTCTTGGTAGCAAATTAAGGCTTTATAGTGAGATTTGTACAGTACAGGCCAATTTAAACATTAGAAACTTTAAAAACCATGTAGCACTATTCACTCAATTTAACATAGCCAGAAAAGTAGCTTTTTTTTTTTTAATAAACAATTAAATGTTACTAGTGAGGCCTTACATTTCATGAGTGCAAATGGCTCAAAATCCCACCATCCTCAGGGCTCAACATTTAAATTCCTTGAGGCCATTATTAGATAAAGGATCAACAGAGAGTATAGCTGGCTCGGATAAAATATACTGTATTGCTTGCTGGAGAAGAATCTCTTATTTTAGAAATATGGAAAGGAAAACCAAAATGAAATTAACTGTCCAAGGGATGGTATTACTTCATATTAGTCACTGACCAGTTACAGTAGCAATGACAAATTCATTTTCCATGGCCCTCTTTGCTTTAGTATATCTTAATTTATTATTCAGAGGTGATGCCATCCTGTATATAAAAAAAATTCCAAAATTGGAGGAACATACGTGAGTTACAGGAACTTTCGCAGCAGTAGGACAAATTCCCTCTCCAGGGACGTGTCCAAGCCATTGCCTTTTTTTTTTCCCCAGTTTGAGAGAGTATTGTTGTAAGTATTTCCTCAGCAGTTACATGTTTTTCTTGAGCATATTGATTTTCACTTCATACCACTGATTTTATTTGTGCTGTCTGGAGATGATGGAACTACTGCTTATGAAAACCAGACACAGTGCTTCCCTTCTTATTAGACACTTACAGCGTTTGAGCTGAACATATGAATTCACCTGTCAGTCAGGCACAGGGGGCCTGCCTGAAAATATCATCACCCCTCACGTGTCTGGCTTTCAGATCTGAGCATTACATGTGAAAATGCAGAGGAACAGCTGCCAAAAAATTGTGAAGAAAGTAACCATGAATCAACCACACTCTGGGGAAGGAGCCAATGAAATGAGGGGCTTCCAAAACATTCCTGCTCATGCAAGAGCAAAAGTTGCCATGAGAGTACCAGAAGCTCCCAGTGTCACAGGGCAACTCTGCTGTTTAATTCTTTGTTGAACACAGCTGTATCTCCAGCCTGAGGGAACACACACAGCCAAAGTCTCAAAATATCTAAATCTAATGTGAGTAACACTCCAAGACCCCCTGTCCCTAGGGGTGTTATCTAATATCAGACTAATGTCTTTGAAGTTTTGAGATCAGCCATCTATCCTTTGAACTGGAAGGCCACAGAAAAGGGTCAGGTTTTCAAGTGTATTAAGGCACATGCTAACTTTACCTCAACTCAAGGGCCTGGTTTGCCCAGGGAGCATCCACTGCAGTGGTGCCACAGCTGCTGAAAAGGTTCAGCAAAGGGAGAAAGCCAGACTTTCTGCAGTGACAGCTGCACAGCACAGCAATTGGGACTGCCCAGTGCAAACTGCTCCACGATGCCTCAGAGTGTCTCTGCTGTCCTACAGTACTAACTCTGCTTGTTGCAGAATTACAGCAGCTTCTCAGGCTGGTTTGCTGGCTTTTCCTTTTGCCAGGCCACCAATATCCCATTTGTTCTCCTTCACTCAGGTGAATACATCTCTGTTTATCAAAGCCAGAAGTCCCTAACTACTACCAGAGGGTGGTACTACACATGCAGGAGAGGACACATTTAGAAATGAAGGCAAGTAGAGATGATGCACGAGTGACCTGGAAGTGGCCTTCCCAAGAGAATCCACGCATGGGCAGACTCTCCAGATTCACTCCACAGAAGTGCTCAGCAGTGGCCAGCAGGTCTTATTCTGTCTCAAATGAGTATGTTTAAGAACATTACCCAGTATTTCCTGAGGGATTACGATGGATGACTACCAAAAAGATGCTACTTGGAGACAAGAGGATGCTTTATCAGCCATATTGGAAAAAGTAGGGGAACACTGACACGGTATTGCATAGTGAGCTTCATGAGCACATCTAGAATTCAGATGTATTTGACACAGCTTAGTAACATTTCCAAAGGAGGGATCATGTGCTATTTCCTTTGGAGGCAGCTACTGTAGCCTGGGACAAGATCATGGCTCTTATGGAAATGACACTCCGCCGGGGATGCTGAGCACTCATTGCTTTTGCATTAAGGCAGCCTCTCCACGGCACCTTAAAAAGTGATCATACAAAAAGCAAACAAAACAGTCCTCTAGAAACCCCCTTCACCCATAAGGTACAAGAAAAACTGACTCCCGTGAGCGACAGAAAAGACAGCACTACTGATTATGGGAGCGTGTGTTTATACGTCAGTGTTTTTAATACTGCATTGCAATGACTGGTGTGGGGTGTCCCTTCAGAAGAAAGCAGGGTTGGTGTGCTCTATAATACAGCGCTTGCAATGTCGTTTGACAAATCGCAGAGCATCCACAGAGACTTCGCAGTCCTGCACGTTCAACATCTGCAGGTCAAAACAGTTGGCAGCTACAATCTGCAGGCCCTGCCCAGTGATGCTCTCGCAGGATTTCAGGCTCAGGCGCTTCAGGTTGAAGCAGTTGAGGGCTAGAAACTCCAGGCCGGTGTCTGAGACCAGCGGGCACTTGCCGATGTCCAGCGATTTGAGTTTTGTGCAATTTTTGGCGAGGTACTCCACGCCGTGGTCCGTGATGCCCTCGCAGCCGCGCGCGTTGAGGTAGCGCAGCTTGCTGCAGTACTTGGCGATGTATCGGATGCCCACGTCCGTGATGCGGCCGCAGTGAGCGATGCTCAGGTACCGCAGGCGCGACTCCAGCTTGGCGATCTCCCGCATGCCGAAGTCGCTGACGAAGCGGCAGTCGCTGACGCTCAGCTCCTTGATGGATGTGCAGTAAATCATCAGGTAGCGCAGACCCTCGTCGGTGATGCGGACGCAGCGGCGCAGGTACAGGTGGGTCAGCTGAGTGCAGTGGGCGGCAATGGTGTGCAGTCCTTCGTCCTCCAGGACGAAGCAGTCTGTCATGTCCAAGTAGCGGATGGAGATTTGCTTCCCGTGCAAGGGAGACAGCTTGATGGAGGCTTCGCGAGTCAAACTGATGCACGTTACTTTGGAACAGCCTAAGTGGGAGAACACAGAGAGGTTAAGGAAGCAGTGAAAACAAATCACACGGCAGGACCAGAAAGGTGGGTGTGGAATGGCGTGCTGGACGTGATGAAGGTATCCTCACGTTCCAAGGGTGGAATCGCCCTGACCGACTGCTCTGATTTGCTGTGCTGAGTCCCCACACCAGAGGAAACAAGAAACTCCACTGGAGTCAGTGAGGTTACCTTGAGATTGTGAGCCCTGGAAAGCAATGGGCTGATTTTGTCCTTATCCCAAATGTAAAATGGTGGCCCTGGGTCTACCTGGGGACAGCCTACGGTCTGTTACTGCAATATAAACCCAGTGACAGTTAGAGAAAAGGATACTACGTGACAACCAATGCAGTTTTTTGATCAGTCTCATTGCTGACTGGCTGAATTTGCAAACCAACATCAGAGGCTCTTTCACCATCCAAACTCATTATAGAAAACACAACCCCGCTCCCTTTCCCCGCCTCCCCTGCTCCAAGCATGTGGAGAACAAATGTGAATCCAGCCCTAAGCCTGCAACGTGGGAAGGATGCAAAACTATGGCACAATTGTGCGCTTGCAGAAGGGTGGAGATTTGGATAACCTAAGGAGAATGGGGAGAATCAGTAGGAGCCAACAGACTGGTAAGGGCATGCAAGGACACGGACAGACAAAGAAAAGGATTGTTTCCAATGAGAAAGTCTGGCCATGAATGGAGGTAACTAGACTAGAGGAGAAACACCAGCCCTTGCAAGGAAAGACGAAGAACTAGATTAAAGGGAAAAACACACACAGACTTTCCCCATTTTTGAGCTCCACTCATTGCACAGTGGAGAGTGAAAGCTTTTTTTGGAAAGTGTGGCTTCTGCTGCACTGCAAACTGGCAGTCTTAGGCATCTTAGGGAAATTCTTATGCTGTGCCAAGTTCAGCTGGGCACTTTGCACTAGCATAGCTAGAAACAGCTGCAAGAAGGGAGAGTTTACCCATTAGTGATTAAGGCCCAACAGTTTTAGCCATAAATGGCTACTCAGAGAAATTCTGCACGTTATGCCTCCAGGTAGAAATAAAAAGACCTTTTCTGTATTGCTGGAAGACTGGCTAAGCAGTATGAAATTACTTATAAAAAATGATGACTTTAGAGCGCCACGTATCAGAAATCCTGCAGAAATATCGTAGTGTGGAATTAAAGAGAATGATGATGTAAGGAGACTGCCTCAAAAACTTACATGACCCAAAGCCATATCCCTGCTATTAGAAGTTGTCATTCAGAGGCTTAGTGGAAGGTATGAATGAGCTGCAGTTCTTAAAAGCAAAAAGGAAAGAAGTCACTTGAGATAACCATGTGGACTCACACAATGCTGTAAGAAGCGTGGGATATGGGCTTGAAACACTTTGCCACCTGCACCTAGATTTCTACATTCATTATTTAAATTTATGCCAGATCTTTAATTTGGGTTTCAAATTTAGTTAAACAGAAGCAAATTTTACCTTTGGCCTCACACAATTAAATGGGCAAATTGCCCACAGGGCATGCAGAAGCAGGACCTTGAAGTATAACACTCTGTTCAACAAACATCTGAAAACTGAATGTTATTTTCTCTTCAGACTGTTTCAGATCCATCTATTCTCTGGAGCAATCTCTGGAAATACTTTTACTTTTACTTCAGGTAAGTACTACATACACACTCAGTAACACAAAGGATTTTTCTAAAGGGAAGCAGTACAATAGTAATGGTGTAAAAAATACACCTCTAATACATTATTTTAAATAGGTGATACAAAATGCATGAAAGAACTTTCACAGAAGAAGCTGGCATCTAGGCAGAGTACTGCTGCACCTGATGTAGCTGCTGCTGTTGCATTTGGCTGAGGAGGTTGCTGGATTAAGAATTCAGTCTGGATATTTTATATTCTGACCAGAATTCAATTTTAAATTAAGCTTAGTGAGAATGATGCATCCACAAGGCCAAGGAGAACATTCTGTCTGCTGAGAGTCCAAGAAGGCTTAATGACCGTAATTAGAAAGTGAATGGGTCTGAAGTCTCACAGCAGGGCTGAGTCACATATATCAGTTGTGATCACTGTTTTGTCAAGCTCAGCATTGCCATGTCTAGTTACTTTGGCTACACTGTAAAACATTTCATGGGAAGGATATTCAAAACTATTTCACCAGAAGAGTCCACGCTGATATAGAACTGACTGATTTTTAGGCAAAATGACAGGTTCCTGGGTCCGCAACAATTTTTCTGTCCTAAATAATACAAAATGTAAAAATAAAGCTCTTGTAACAGCATTTTCCATAAAGTAAGTATAACTGATTTCTAAAAGGGAGGAGAAACGTCCAAATAGACTGAAAAACATATTGGCTAGAGTGTTAGATAATAACTTGCAGTCAAGCTCAACCAACTTCTAGCAATATCTCAGACCTGCCCACAGAGCGGATGCTGAGTGACAGAACTTACATTGTGGAAAGCTCCTAAAGTTAATACAAACATCTGGTTTTGACATTAAAGATTTTGGTAAGTTTTTGCTGCCAAGTAGCCACCCAAGGGGGAAAAGGATTCAACTAGATGTACAAATGTGAACTGAGGTTTAATTAACTAGCAACTAGCATCACCCCCAATACACACCCCACGTCCTCTTGCTCAGTATGGAACCAAACCAAACACTTGAGTCCCGAGAATTCCTTGAGCATGTAGGTGCAAGCCTCGTCCCCATGACTACAGAGAGACGAAGGGGAAAATGGAATCCTCTTTCCAAAACATGCTCCGAAATTACCCACATCAGAATGAAAAAAGAGACTGATTATCTTCAATTTATATGGCACATGCAGAAAAAGCAATATCCAAACCCAAACACCCTGACTTTTGAGCATTTTCAAAAGCCGGATTTTTCCCTCACGTGCTCCAAATAGAAAGAACAACTTAGGGAAAAAAAAGAAATTAATAGTACTTTCCTATCTCATTGATGAGACAAAATTGAAGGAAAATGGGTATTTTATTTGTCCCCTGCACACTTTATACATAACTGATGAGCTCTTAGGGACAGACACTACCTTCTGGGTCTGACAGTAAGAGGGTTGGGAAAACCACAAATGAAGATAGACCCCAAAAGAACCTATTTCAAGAGCTGGTATAATATTTTCCTTTTCCCTGCCTTTGAAAAAGTCAGCTTTGTTCTATAGCACATCCATAAATAAGAACTGTGGACCAGAGCATTTTCAACCACCTACAAGGCCCCAGGTACACTCAGGGTGTGAGCTTCAAAGCTCTAGGTCTAAATCACACAGATATGTACATTTTCTCCTGGCACTGGAGATGCTTCAACTTGAATGTGTGATTAGCAATCCAGAACTAATGTCAGTGTCTACCAACAGCAAGTAATTAATATGCAAGGTCACTGTGAATGGACTCCTGTGAAATTCCATAGACTCCTTATTACCTTGTGGTTTCAGAAAGCAATCACAAAAAGGGCATAATTCTGTTTTACTGATTTTTGTTTTGATGCCTTTCATGATATTCTGCCATCCGAGGAATAGGGTGAGAGAGCTGGATAAATCAGCTTTAAAAAAATAAAAAGGCAGAGAAAAGAATGCAAATCAGTGTACACCAGATAGGTAGCCTTGGAAAAAGCATCTGGTACCAGTGACTTGATAGCATAACTTTCTATCCCCTGGTGCTTAATCCCCTGTCTTCATCCTGCATGTACCTCTGCAGTGGCAAATCTGGTTCAGCTGATTTATGATGGCATTAGATTGATAACAGATGAGATCACAAAGTAAATGTTGAGCAGCAAATTTACTTCAGTGCTCTGCTTGGCTGCATCCTTTCCATTAAGTGCCAACCTATTTGCAGAGAGGAAATTCTATGCAGCCGACCTTGGATAAAAACATCTTGTTTCCCCAGAGCAGGCTTGAAGAAAATTGTCTAAAACATTTCTGCTGATCTAAACAGCTGCAATGGCAGCTTTAAAAGGAAAAAAAAAAAATAGAAAAAAAAACAAAAAAACCAAACAAAACAAGGGGACCTTGAAGTTTTGCTAGAGATGACAAGTGGTATTAATACCCAGACAAAAAGCCTAGCATTTATTCTGAGCTCCTCCTCAAGTCACTTACCAGACTACAGATGCATTCATTACCTATATATAATCTACATATACATGTGTGGGAAAAAGCTAAAAAAATTTTTGCTGAAGTAACCTGGCTTCACCACATGACATAGCACTGACTTCAACATGGGCCCTTCTATGGGTACTTTGTGCAAAAATCTGTAATAACTCCTCGTGCCATTTGAAAGGCCATCTCTGCTAGCTCACTTCCTTTGGAAGAGATCTGGCCACTCCAGAGGTGCTGCTGGCATTAGTGGCACTGAGATTGTAGTGGTGCCTGCCTGTCTCACAGATGCTCTATTAGGAGACAGGCATTCCTACTTTGAAAGACAACACAGAAAGGATAAGCGTGCAGTTATGGAGTTTGACAAACATCAGAAGCATCTGTTTTGGAACCTTCCCTGTTACCTGACACGTCCAGGTGTTCCAGGTTTGGGCACAGTGACACGACATCGAAGACTGCCTCATTGGAGATGTTGTAACAGCCGGACACCTCCAGCCTGCGCAGTTCTGGACAGCACTGGGCAATGGTGTAGAGTCCTCTGTCTGTGAGCCGCCTGCAGCCACTAACAATTACCGTCTCCAACATGAGACATACGTTGGGAGTATCCTGACAAAGCCTCCGGGTCAGCACTTTGAGAGCCCTGTCTACGTTGATTGTCTCGCCAGTCAGGCGAATCGTCCTCCAAAGCCGCGGGTCCCAGGCCAGGTTGTACCAGCGGCGGCACACGCGGGCACAGCGGCACAGCTGGTTGGTGGGCAGGAAGGAGAAGATCTGGATCATGGAGTGGTCGGGCAGGCGGTCGATGTTGGCCTGCTCCTTCTGGTGCTTGGATGCCAGCCGGATGAGAGGGTGGGTGAGACGGGTTGGAGGCGGCGAGTGGACCATGGCCACAGTTTCCCCAGTGACCGAGGATGAGGACGTCGAGGAACCTCTGCCATTCTGGAACCCAGGGGAATTCGGTGGAAATATTAATGCTGGACTGGGTGTGCTGAGCGTGCGCATGCTCAGGTCGGAATCTGGAAGACAGAACACACAATTTCAATGAGCACTGGACAGACACAGAGCCCTCAGCACAGCACAGCACCCTGCTAGCCCATTTGCTGATGGACTGGGTGGACTTTGGGGGTTTGCTGGGGGTTAAGTAGTCGCTTCTACCAGTCAGAATGAGAAAACATATTTCAAAAGCCATGTGAGTAAAGGAGATGATGCAGTTTTGAGTCCTGAAGGGGAGACACCAGAGGAAGGATTTTTTTTAAAATTCAAGGTTTTTAATTCTTTATACTCTTAATTAAACACTGCAAGGAATTATTATGTTTGAGTCACAGGCTTTTTTTTTGGCAGAAAGTAACGATCCATAACTTTGGCACAGCTGTGAGCTCTTAGGGGCATAGAATGCTGTGGTCCTTTACCTCTCAACTCCTTCAGCCATTCATCAGGAGGCCAAAGAAGAGCTCACAGGGCAAATGCTGCTTCCTTCACCAGATCTGGGCAGATGGGAAAAGCTGAAGTCCATACACTTTTTTTCAATGTGTCATCAGAGAAGTTAATTTTTCAGTCATGCAAACTGAAGTTCAACCAAGAGCCCAGTGACCAGTTCTTCACATGCACACAGAAAACACTCCTTTCTAATGGACTAAGTGAACTTCAGATGGATTGAAGGAAAAAAAAAAAAAAAAAAAAAAGCAAGCCCAGAAGAGTTAGTGATGAAGAAACAGCATGCCTGGAAACTTGTTGGTTTGTTATACAATATTTACACACTTATTGTTAGGGCTATGTGTCACACTGTCAACTCAGCTCCCCTCCCCAAAAAATTTGCTACTTCTTTACCTTCTTTAGTTCATTTCAGTGGCAAAAATCAGGCACAAAAAATAAGATATTTTGCTACTAAGAAACATTTCCTTTGCTGTAAGATTATTTGAACTGTTTTCCCTGTGTGCTGACATTACCTACAAGTAATTTCCACTTCTGCTCCCAGATTCTCCAAGCAAACCAAGTAAAAGACTGGAAGATGACTAAGATGTAACTTTGATAGCCTAGCAAATGCCATGGGCAATACATTTAGAGACTCTGAGGATATTTTGGCAGTATGCTACACAAGATACAACCAGTGCATGAGAGATGCATGCTGCTGCTGAGCACACTGCCTCCACCTCAGTACTGATCTCAAGAGAAATTCTTTATAAAGGAAACCACTACCTAGAAATGAATACAGTAACCACAATTTAGTGGTTAGAATAACAAGTTTCGCAGACAGACAATGTTTTTAGAGGACCAAGGTTTTCTCCACATCACACCTCCTGCTGTCACATCAATGTTCAGGCCTTTCAGGGAAGTGTAAAAAGGCAGACCCTTAAGTAACACTGACTCTGCAGCTGTGTGACTGTGACAACACAAGCAAGATACAGCCAGAAATGCATTCAACAAACATGTCCACACCTGGATTTGGGCAGAGTTTTTTTAATTAAGTACGTTTTTGGTGAATTTGATCATTACACATAAACTTCCCTGCCAAGCTTTTACTTAGCCCAGCACAGGCCTGCTCTGATCTCAGTGTGTCTGCAAGGGAAAGAGGCACAAATACTTTGCTGAAGAACCCAAGACACAAAGTCCAATGGCTTGCTCAAGGTCACCTAGCTGAGTTGCAGAGAGATCAAAATCATCTTCTCACACCGTGGAGGAAAAATCTACTATCCATCTCCTTCTCTCTTCCTCTTCTGCATCTTTTTTTTTTTAATTAGAAGCTCCCTGTTTCAGCAAATTAAAGGAAAGAACATTTTCCCCAAGGCTTCTGAGTCTGTGCTATGGCTATGCTGTCCTAACACAGGGATTTGTGTATTTATGAGCAAGAACAGTATCTTCATGCTGAGTGGGTTTTGCAGACACCCTGCTCCCTTTGAGACCTCCTAATACCCCTCTGGCAGCTATTGCAAATAATTGCATCGAGGAGTGTTATTTGTAAGCATCTGGTATACGCTGGTATTTTAAAAATGAGATTTACAGCTGGAGAGAAAAATCCAACCAGCAGCAGCCAGGCTCCTGCAGACAAGCACTGACTCCACAGGCCTCTTAGGCAAAAGTCCCCAAGACTAACTTTTGCAAGGACTTACAGAATGTTTGGCCTCCCTCCACATTATCACCAAAAACAGTGACAGTGCCTGAAGCTAAACATATGCAGAATATGTGGCAAAGCCTTTACTTTCTGCTCCTTTTTTGAGATTTTAATACAAGAATGTTTCTAATATAAAAGAATATACACTTTTTTCCAAGTGCTGGATGTATCTTCTACTATTACATGTATTTGATATTGTCAATTCCTTTCTTTTTGCTTTTTCATTTGCTTTGGTCTTCTTCTTTGATTGATTGTTGGTTGTTTGTTTTACACAAACCAAAACAAAAAGGAAAACAAAATTATGTAAATAAAAAACCCACACAAATATTTGTTTCTATTCCACAAAACAGAAGTACAATCAAAAGCAAAAAGTTTAAATTATTAACATTGGCTCTAAACAATTTTTTAGTCCTGTGGGAAAGAGCATGTTCTGTAAGACACAAAGTATTTGGAAAACATACATTTTTAGTCAGTTATCATTAAAAACACCTTAAAATTTCTGTAGGGCTACAGTTTTCATTACTTTCCATTTCTACTTAAGCATATAAAAGCTTTTCATACTCCATATTCTCCCCCTCTTCCCCGGTGAGCAATGCTCAAAGCTAATACGGCTAATCTCCACTGCTTTTGGATCAGAAGTGGCATTCCTCCATCACTCCTGGGCACCGTGAATAATCAATACCGTAGACATTCTGGTGCATAATGAATTACTAGTATGTGTTTTTTAACTTAGACTTTGAGCTAAGAAAGGCCTGACCTTCTGTTTTACGTGTATGCTCCGTGCTTTGTGCTCTCTTAATTCTTGCATTAGTATAGCAGTTCCAGATGTGCATCCTGTATTTCCTTTCCCTTCAGTCCTAAAGGTGCATCATGTGAAACTTGCTCCCTCCATGCCCAGGGCACGGACCTCCAGACAGACGCATACACATGCATCCTGTCTCTCCTCCACAAAGTACTGTGGAAAAAGACTGTAGTGTTGTCCCTGTGTTTAAAAAAGGGGGTTGCAATCACATTACTGCTCTGCTGAGCCCGTAATGCAATATGCTCTCAGACAGGAATTTTGGTGGTAGCTCAGCTGAATTCCACACAGAGGTATTCCTGCTTACTGTTCACTGTACACCCCTAAGGGAAAAAAAAAAAAAAAAAAAAAAAAAAAAAAAAAAAAAAAAAAAAAAAAAAAAGGTGCAGGTGAGTCTAAGAGCCTTATTGCCAGGAAAAACTTGGAAAGTTTTTGCTAGCATTTAAAACTTTAGCAAAACACTTGGTCTACTGTACATTTTCCAGACTTTTCTAAAGTTGTTGGGAGGGGCTTCCTATAGCACTATCTCAACCTCTAGGAGTTTCCTCCAAATTTCTTTCGCCATTTACCTAGTGCTAGCCAACAGGCTGGGGCACTCTGAGAAAGAGTAATTTTATGACAGTGTAACATTGATAAACACAACCCTGCAAATGAAGTTGCTGATTACAGCTCTCAATACACATCTTTATACACACACATGCCCTACACAAGCATTTCTCTAATAAACTCAATTGTTTACAAGCCAGAAATGCAACTTTAATTTTGGCGATCTTAGAAATTAAAAGCAAATTAGAAAGCAGCTCTGCACCTCCCTCCCTACAACCTCTTTTGCCCCTTTGCCTCCAATCTTCTGTGCAACATGCCTTTTATTAAAGCTCTGATCAAGCTCTGAAAGTTGTTTTTTCATGTAAGACAAAATTTCTTAATAATCTTTAAAGAAATCTCAAAAGATGTGTGCCAGAAACAGAACCATAAAAGCTGACACAGAGGGAGAAAATGCACTAGAGGGAGTTTTCTTATTCCACTAGGAATCTGGTTTATTTCATAGGATTCTTTCACCCCAGTTTGTTTCCCAATCAATATATAAAACTGGGAACTAAAAACCTTTAAATATATGAGATTTAAGCCAAGATCTAGTCCTTCTGGCATTGACAATAATATGCAGTCTTTGATTTCAGAACCAGAGAGAGAAAACAACATTTGTATTTCCATTACTCTAGCAATGCACACTTACACAGGACGCTAAATGTCCAGATCCCAGCATGAATTTTTAAAGATTGAATCATTTTCCATGCTTAAGGCATGACTCCATTCATTCACACCTTCACATGGTATTGTGAATGAGTCTTTTTTGAAATGAATACTATACTGAGTTCTTCAGGCTAACAAAATTAAAATGAAAGTTTTGCAAATATCAAACTTCAGATTCTTATCTGACAACTGAAAAGGATCTTCCATGTAGATGTCCTGTCAACACTGACAGTTTTAACAAAACTAAGGCAAGAAATAAACCAAATTGTGTTCAAACTCTGAAAAAGTCAGTATAGTTGAGAAAAATAAAAAAGCAATTGTCATTTTTGTAAACATTAGCTGCAGAGTAATGTGCACAAGAAGCATTTACACAGAGTGCCAAAACCTCACTGACTTAGCACCTCTTCAGTAAGTATTGTGTAGATATTACATATTTTAATTTACTAAGTGCAATGTAGGTATAGACTTCACATTTTTACCACAGTACCATCAACCTCAGGTATGCCAAGCAAGTACTCCTTTTCCAGATACTAGGGAAAATGGGAACTTAATGGCTGTAGCAGGTCGACGATGCAAAGGGGATCAGAGGTTTCTACAGGGGATACAATATGGGCTGATTCAAGGAGAGCCTTGTGAATTTGACTGGTAGATTTCAAGTATGGCTCTGTGCCCTTAGATGACAGCAGGAAAAGGAGCTAGATAGGACAGCAGGCTACAACATGGCCATTTTCTTTCCAAGGCCCTGGGTATGGACAAAGTTCTGGAAACAGTGACACCTACCTACCTACCTACAAAAAATTAAAAAAAAAAAAAAAGAAAAAAAAGAAAAAAAAATAGTGTCTCCACATCACAAACATCCTCAGGCATTTCTGTCAGGATAAGTTACCCTACTGACCTCGGTTCCTCCCAGTCCCAGGAGGCTGGGAGGAACTGGAGAGTCTGAGATAGCAAAGAGGCAGCTGGAACAAAACACACATGCAAACTTGAGTGGGGCTGCAAGCGGTCAGGAATGCCAGAAGGAAAGGGTTGCCCAGTAGAGATACCTACACAATCTTGCAGCCTTTTACAGTGAAGAACATACAGAATGAATTGGATGAGCTCTCTCATCTCTCTCCAAGAACACTAGGTACACTTAAACCATCTCTGATATGCATGTCTGCCGTGTTTTTAACTGTTCACTAAGATGCCTGTTCCAATGTTGTCACTGTATCAAGTTTCTAAGTTTTTCTTCTTATTTGGCTCATATAAGAAGCTGTTTCTTGCCCCTCTCCTTATGCTTGTGAAGAATGTGAGGTCTTCACTCTCCCTGTAAGGATTTCTTACATGCATTTGCCTTTCTTTTTATTAGTCACGTACTAATATTTCCAGTTTCTTCAATCTTTTCCTTTATATTTTTTCCTGTGTGTTTTTCTCTTAAAGCACGATGCTCTGAACTGAGCACCACGCACCACCCAACCTCACCAGCAGTGGTAAAAGTGGAGTCCTTTGCACCCATATTTCATGGAAAACACATTTTCAACCTTCCAGATTTCAATAGTCTCAGAAGGCTGATGAATTTTCACTCTGTGACTCAAGATAATGCTGGGATTCCCATGTGCCATACAGCACCTAGACATTTATTTTCCTCATCTGTGTTTATAGAATCCATTCATCTTCCTGACACTTGTCTTCTTAGAGAATGCTATGTTTTCTCTTCCTTAATCTACTTTTTCAAGAGTATTTTGAGCACTGAGCAACCCTCTCAAAGTGTGCTGTTAGTTTTCAGTTTTCCAAATACCTTGCAGCTCCAGGGCCATAAATTTTATGTTTGGTAATTTTGTGTCTCAATTCTATTTGAAAAGATGGTTCCTAGAGAGAAAGGGAAAGTCTGGCAACCTGCTGACAAATATTGTAAGGCATTGCAGATGAGACCAGCTCAGTTGGTCAGAGCATGGTGCTGATAACACTAAGGTTGTAGGTTTAATCCCTCTGTGGGCCATTCACTCAAGATCTGCACTCAATGGTCCTTGTGGGTCCCTTCCAAATCAGCATATTGTGTGATTTCCAAAGGGTTCATACTGAGACTTCATCACAGCTGACAAATACTCAGAGTGATAACTACACAAAATACTATTCCCCTTCAGTGCCCATCTTATAATGATTTTATTTATCCCATATTTCAGCTTGTTTCCAATACACACATGCAAAAGTCAAAATAAGCCTGAGATAGGTTACAGCTACTGCTTCCCTCTCACCAGACATTTTATATGGAAAACTGAGGTTAAAGGAACAAAAACACTTTGGCAAAGATAAAAACTAATTTTTTATCCTGTAAGATCTTGTCAGTCATGCTATTCTCATTTTGAGAGCAAAGAACTGTGGCAGAGCTTCATTTGTCAGTGTAAGAATAAGCAACCTTGGAGCGCACAAAGTAATCACATCCACATGGTCTTGGAAGAAACCGCTCCACAGAACTTTAAATAACCTTTTATGGTTTTTAAAAACCTCTTTTAGAATGTAATAAGAATCTGTACCTACTGTATAAGACTAGAGACATTGTGGAAGAAGAGGGCTTTGTTAACTAAAATCTGTAGCCATTTCACAGTAGTTTCTGTGTGACACTTTACACCTTGGATTATACTGATGTAACTTGCCATGTTGATCTCTAGTTTTCTTTAGCCTATAAACTCCTCTACATACATTTGGAGACCTGATCTTGCATTCCTGGCATACTCACAATAGATGTTTAAAGTCAAACTGCATTGCAAGTGAAGTAATCATTACAGTTTTATTAAGCAAATAATTCTTCCTTACAATGTATTTGTCAAAAGCTGGAACTAATTTCCCCCCTACTGACTTTGTCCCCTGCCACTTGGCAGGAATTCATTTTATCCCCATATTTTTGAACCGAGCTAAAAATACAAAGACTGAGGGAGAGGAAAAGTAAAAAACACTTAGTTTAGGAAGTCAAAACATCTTAATTTGGCCTTCAGTACCACCAATGATACTAGCACACAAGCTTTGAGGAAAGGGTTTCACAGTGCATCATTGTGGGGAATTACACAGAGATGGATTGGAAGGTGCATTTTTTCCATGTTCAGTAAATATGTATCCCAAAATGAATTCCACACATGCTTAAGTACAAGCTCTATTTAAATCCTTCAGGTCAGATGCTCTCCCAACTCTTTATGGTATGCCAGGGAGCTCCTCCAGCTGAGCTAGTTTATATTTACATTAGCAAGGAGTGAAGCCCAGAAAGAGGCGTTCTGTGGAGCAAAACTAATATTGCTGAAAGCCCAACATCCACAGGCCTGTGAAGTGGGTGTTATTTTTTTGCCAATATTTAATTTAATCCCCAACCCTGAATGCTCAGTAGGGGTTGCCTTTGGTGCTTTAGGTGTATTGCCAGAACATATTTTTTTGCTTTCGTTTTGCCTGAGTGTAACTGGTTCATATACCTTGTGGTGGTAAGAAGGAGAGGTATTTCAGGGTAAGAAGGAGAGGTATTTCAAAAGTGAGCTTTGGACTTGAACAAAAATGCTAATGTAGGTAGACCCACTAGTCAGAAGGAGCCTCTGTCTACCTCCTCCAAATCATGAGTTATCATCTCCCAACCTATTTCATACCACTTTGAGGAGAGGCATCCTGTGCCCTGCTGGATTTTCAGGGCTGGATTATCAATGGACCAAACACATTGTATTTCATCATCCCCCATTTTCAGGATTATCACACTTATGGGGATCCATGCTGTTCAATGCACTGCTCTGAAATGTGCAAAACAAATAATCATTTTGTAAGATGCTTATAAATAAGCATCTTTAACATACTTCTATATAAAAGTTTAAATAAGTTAACAAAAAGATAGGAAGTTTGCTTAATTTCAAATCACACTAAAAATCCTGCCATCATCTCTCTCTCTTCTCCTGATAAGTTTGACAGCCTTAATTAACCCAGGAACACCATCCTGGTGAATACAAAAAAAACCCTTCCCAATTTATCCAGAGAATGACTTGTTTCAGTGAAACAGGCTTACAGCTATAACCTGTCTTTTCTTCGAGTTACTCTAACATGCTCCGAGGTCAAAATTTTGTCAAGTAAAACATTTTGCCACCTGACTGGACAACATGTACATTAGTGTGTTTCAATTTTTAACTCTATTGTTCTTTATTTTTAATTTAATACCAGCTTATGTAAATGAAGAGAAGATGAGTGCACACTGCTTGATAGTGGCTCTCAAGCTACACATACGTGGCCAGAACCAGTCACTTAGAATAACACTGAGCTGGAACAAACAGATCCTACCTACTCTGTCTTTGAATGATAAATATACCATTTGTGTTGATGCAAAATTTATATAGAAAACTGCAACAACTGCTTAATAGCTCCCAACTTCAAAATGCAGAAATCCAGTCAGCTGCTCCAGACAATTGTAGCTGTTTTACTATTTCACCTTTCCAAAATGGGAGAATTTGGAATAAAATATGTATCAGTTTACATTATAACAAAACTTCAAGACAAGTTGCTGGAATAAATTTATGAAAGAGAATGATTTTAAAATCCCCGGTTCATATGGATCAAAACCATGGGGACCTGCAGAACTCTGAAGTGTAGTTCTGGCAGATGTGTGTGACTCTAAACAGAAAATAATATACAAAGCAGAGGAATGTTTGCACTGGAAAAAGCTGACAATATAACCACTTTGTTGTGTAATCAAGAGGACTTGCATCCAGTTGGTAGCAAATGCTGCAGTAGACAAATAATTCCCCCAAGAATGGCTGTTTCTAGCATATTCACCATAAACAAATTATTTGTGTAAAAGAACATTGTTTTCATAATCAACTGTTGGCATTTTAAAAGCATGCAGCTCTCAGAAATTACTGACTTTCTAATTAACAGGGGATCCAGGATTTGACCTTCAAAATTGGAGAAACAAATGGTAAGCAGTACGCTAAGCAGAAGAATAAACAGTAATGAGAGATTTAAAGCCATGAAATTGTGCTTCTCTCCTATCACTCAAGTTTAGATCGCAGAATCATAGAATGCTGATGGGTTGAATGGGACCTTAAAGATCATCTAGATCCATTTCTACTGCTGTGGGAGGGACAACTTCTACTAGAACAGACTGCCATCCAACCTGGCTTTGAACACTTCCAGGATGGAACATCTACAACTTCTCTGAGCAACCTGTTCCATTGCCTCATTACCCTCACAGTAAAGAATTTCTTCCTTATATGTAATCTAAACCTATTCTTTTTGTATTTTGAAGCAATTTCCCCTTGTCCTGTCTCTACATGCTCTTGCAAATAGTCTCTCTCCAGATGCTAATGATGCATTAAACCAATGTAATTTAGAATAGTACAAATATCCTTAAAATAAATTCAGGCTTTGAAAACATAGTCTTTGCTGATAATTTGGAAAAGATAAATAGGATAGAGCTGTACACAGCACAAAAAAGAGGCCTCTAGATTAAAAATAAGAAAACAAACTCAAAACCCAATTGGCAAAAACAATCCCAACTCAACTTGGCTCTGCCCAACTTGTAATGGATTGTCCGTGAGATACCTGCAAGTGCCCACTTGGTGTCCCAGCTGATGAGTCATGTGTCAGAGCAGTAGACACATCTCCCTACCAGCTAAACTGTCAGTAAGTGAGTGATAACGAAACAGCAACCAAAATGCTGCCAACAGACAAAAGAACACAACCTTCATCTACAAAACCTGCTTATTAAGCTACCAGTGCTTAATAAGTCACTGCTCACTCCAGGGTGAATTTGGTGAGCTATTGCAGTCCTGTAGGAGAATTACACTGAGGCAGTAACAGTTTTCCTGACTTTACAAACGAGATGTGTTTACTCCCAGACTAATGCTTTTGCAGACTGGGAGCCCTTCCTGCATCCATCTGTAGGATGCCCATGGATTACAGAAAATCAGTAAAACTGTGCAAAGGCTGACCTACAACACCTGTTCCTGATCAGCTCAGATCCATTTACACCTCAGTTTTCAAAGTTTATTTTGTTTTCCAGGAATGAGATTCCTTCAAAAGCACCTGCTAGTATCCTGGCAAGCACTCTCATGTTTTGAGGGCAAATACCTCGTTTCTAGGATTGCATCCCTCCTCCTTTCTGACCCATGGCCAAACTGAGAAAAACAAAGCTGGTCTCCAGGGCTTTTTAAAGCAATGGTAGAAAACTTCACGTAATCCACATTTTTGCATTTCTTACAAACCCACAGTGTTGCCACTACATGTACAGACAAAGGAATGCACTCAGCAAAGAGCTGGCCAGAGCCAATTCCCCAACAAAACACCTTTGGGACCTGCGTGACAGGAGCACTCTGGAGAGGATGAAAAAAAAAGAAACACAGGCCTCCAAAGCAGAAACCCACGACACCAGCTCAATCTAACTTATCCAGTATCTCTCCAACAAAGATACATAAACTGAGGCTTTTCCATAATAAACACGTCACGTTATGAGAGCCCTTGAGTGCCAGTGAGCAGTCCCCTCTTGTTACAAGCACACACAATACACACACAACAACGCACTGAGCAAGCACATAGTGCTTACTCAGAACCACAAGGATTAAAATTTTGTTTATGGGAAATTTGGGAGTTAAGCTGGGAAAGAGACATGGCCGGCAGCTTTCTTCTGCTAGAAAAATGTAACTGGCTCAAGCCCAACTGCACTAAGTTACATGGATTCCTGACCACCAGTGTGAAGCAGTCCCAGACTGTGTCAAAACAGATGGTACTTATGACTGCAAAAGCATTCAGAGGGCATTAGCCACCCTCTGAAACCCAGCCCTGCCTTCTGAGTCCCAGTTGCTGTGTCTGTGACTTGTGCTGTATAAATTGTAGATCACTATTTATATGCAACAGCATATGGTACTCTGACATTTGAGGCGTATCAGATGTACATACATGCAAGTAAATCAAGAATTCAGCACTCAGTATTTATGGCAACTTCAATAACTTCCCAGTCTACTGAACATCACAATAAATAACTGCTTTATTGTGCATAAGATATGAACTGACTGTAATTATTCCTTTTCAATTCATTATGATTTCAATTTACCAAAATGAGATAAAGTTATTCACTGACTCTTTTAATGTCACTTTGATTTCATTAATTCAAAATCAATGTGCATAAAAAGAAAATGTGATGTTTATGTCTACACAATTGCTGAGTTATTATTCAAAGCAAGAACTCTGGCACTATCTAAATCTTTCAGTCTGTTTCATGTTAACCTAAGCTAATTATTTAAAGCATCATCACTAGCTCTATACAGAATTTTACATTTATCTTCAGATTTTATTATCACCAGTTTATGGCTGTATCTCAGGGAGTAGATTTAAAGGCAGGAGAGCAGCAAAAACAGCATTTGAAATCAAGAAATATGGACGATGGAGAGAAAGGCCCTCACCTGCACAAAGCCCAAGGAAAGTGGGAAACTGTCTGGAGGTCCCCTCTCTCCCATGAGACCAGTGTGGTCTCATGAATATGTATATACACCTGATGGAAGGTGTACTGGAGTCCCTTCTAAATATAATTATTTATAATGATATTTTATATATATATATAAAAATATATTTATAATTCTGTGTTTACCAACTCAACTGAACTTAACAACACTTCTCTTTTTGAGGCCTTGCACAGAAGAACAAACTGTGCCTAATTAAAGCAAATCAAACCCTTGTGAAAAGTCATAATAAACGTGCTAATTCCCAAACTCTGAGTGGAAAGGTTAAGTGATCTTGACCTGAGAAGCTGAATATCGAAAAGGATATGCTAATATGTACCATGATCTCCGATGCATGCCGACAGAGGACAGAGGTGATGGAAAGGTTACTGTACTTGTAGAACTACGTAAGAAGGAGCAGTAGCCAAGTTTGACTCAGAGACAACATTGCACTTGAGGGCTAAAAATTATGACACAGTACACAAATAGGTCAAGGCACAGGCTGAGTGGGTTATGATTGACATCTAAAGCTCTCTAGGAAGCAGCAAAATTTTAAAAAAACAAAACCAAACCAAAACACAACAATAGAGGAATTAATCTATGAAGAAACTTCTGCTTTAAGATGTTGTTTACACAGGATGACTCAAGAACTTTCCCACTTTTTATCATCAGCCAGCCCTGATTTGTCCACCATCCTGGTCTTTCTAAAACAGGGAAGTAAAACTCTTACTGGAAGACTTTATCAGGGGGATGAAAAAATGAAGGAGTAACTCATGCTTATTTTCATCATAAGTGTGGATACACATTTGGGGCTGAGTAGCAATTCCCTTGCTACAGCTTTTTCAAAGTTGTTTCACTACACACTTTTATAGATTTTGTGCTCTATTCATAAAATACAGACCATTTTCCATTTTGAGAGGAAAGAGGATGAAGTTCACTGCAATGCACACAATCCACAGGAGCATATTAAACCCTGCTCAGGTGGACTCTGATAAGTGTCCTGAACTTCAGTGAAATTCCTCAAGATTTTTTTTCCTCACAATACAATGAATATGTCAAAACTCCTTGTAACTTACAACTTGAGTTTGAGACTCAGCATTCACTGGCCCCAGTTCTGAGACTCCTGAGCAGCATGATCCACTGCCAGTCTTTCTCCTTGCTGTAGAAAAATTAGCATGGTACTGAAATCCCAGTGAATCCACCCTCAGACCACTTCCAGATGCTTACCCTTGTAAGACCTGCTTCAGAAGAGAGGCTGATGGACATAAAGCACAGGGTACAGTTATAATCTTTCACAGAGAGATAAGCACTGTCCACTGTACTACCACCATATTTAAGGAGTGATGACAACGTTGTGTTTACAGGATGTGTGATATAAATTAAGGTAGATGTAATGAGGCTCGGGTTCTAGAAAAGACATTTAACACTGTGCAGTTCCACTAGGTACTGAGGCTTCAGGTGGAGAAATTATAGTAATGACTTACTTCATCATCTCCCTCCTAATTGCACAAGACTTCAAGCAGAACACCAATGCAAACAAACAAAAAAAAATTCATAAAAATGTATTCCTAGCATTCTTCAGTATAATTTGGAAACACAGAATACAGCCAATAAAGAGAGATCACAAAGTCACAATTAAAAGCTTTTAATGAGAAGGTAAAAAGAATTTTTATGAGGAAATATTTAGAAGCATGTAGTGACTTCACATTTTCCAGCTCATTGAATTTACAAGTGAAGAGGCTGATGCTGTAGTACCTGGATGCCAAGTAGTTCCTAGGATGTGCAGAGTACCAGAGGCTACTGCAAGTTCAGAGCCAGCATCTCACAGGATCACAACTTCTTTCACTACCCACTAAATCTGAAACACTGCCAGGTTAGTTCACTCTCTCTCTTCTATTTGTGGCAAGGAGGCTTTTATAACATCAGTAATTGGCTGGAAAGTATTGCCCTCATTTCATCATACTAAGTTACACTCCACTCATGCTGCACTCATGACTTTTTATAGCATGAACCATGTATAGGAACATGACACTGCGAAAGTGTCACTATGAGAAATGCTAAAGTAAGAAGTGAGATGAGATTACAAACACTGGACCACTAATCTGCTATAATCCAGTTATACATTCACTTGCTCCATCATTTTAGTTCCATTTACAGAACCTATGAACCACGTGCAAGGCACTGATACTACTGGTATTACACAAAATTGAGGAAAATACTTCTGTAGCCCTGAGGGTGATTCAAAAACTAGTACAAAATGTTGAAGTTTTCACTGTTTAATATCTTATCCAGTCTGGGAAACAGCAAAATCTGTTGCCAATTCCTGATCACCCTTTAGTTTGTGGGGACAGGTGTCTATCACAAGACATCCCTCTTGTTCGGTTGGGACTGACTGTTTTGACATGATAGAAAGAAAGGAAACAGAGGTGATAAAAGCACTGAAGTAGAACATTTTCAATGACCCAAGTGCATGTGGCTGCTTATGTCTACGGAGATATCTCTACACAAGGGCACTGAAGTCCATCCATTTGTATCTCAGGAATTAAAATTCTCACTAGGACCATCATCATAACACATGAAATGGGTCTTTCGTTCACTACCCACCCAAATGGGATGTCTGTACATCAACCTGGAGATGGAAGACAAACTCTCCACCAACCTGCTTGTCATGTGACTTTTGCAGTACTTGAATTCCACCACTGCAGAGCCAGGTGGTGACTTAACTCATCAAATCCTGGCACAAAAGTATGGCACATACCTTATGGAAAAGTGTCCGCCAACAAGGGCTGAAGAGCAGGGCGCAAGGACAGACAGTACAGCTCATATGGAGCATCACCTCTTATTGAACAAACCCTGCCCCTCACCATCCCCTTTTTAAGGAAAGACCTTACAAAGCTTTGAGTTTACTGAAATGATGTAACAGAAGTGATATTTGACTCCCAAGGCTTTTATGTTGAATGGCCTCTGTTGATTAAGCAATTAGTATTTCACAAGTTCTGGAAGGCAACAGCAC
Source organism: Cettia cetti (assembly GCA_013401135.1). Taxonomy (NCBI): domain Eukaryota; kingdom Metazoa; phylum Chordata; class Aves; order Passeriformes; family Sylviidae; genus Cettia; species Cettia cetti. Next base: position 82,937 of record VZUI01034358.1, read on the forward strand.
ATTCCCAAGTGATCTGCTATGTTATAAACCAGCCAGAAACCGTTTGAACACCACAAGAAAAGGCTTCAGAGAGGCCACAATGCCTCCAGCCACAAGGGTTGACCATTAGGCATGGCCATCCAGCTCTTCCTTGCCCCCAAAAAAGGTGGGATACCTGCCTTGGGACTAAGCCATGGTTCCTTCACACTTCAGTGAAGCAGTCACTTCTCTTCATTACTTTCTAAACCTACAGCACTCACCAGTGATACTACTGAGTCTTCTTTACTGACTATAATGAGTGCAAGTGAAGCTATATCTGGGGAACAATTCAGGCAGAATATGGTATTTTAGCTGAGACTACAGCTGGCAGAGCCTGCCCCTTAGGCAAATTGCCTTGTAACACAACAGAGCCTCTTCTGTCTGCAGTACATTGCAGCAAGCTTGCCAGCCTTTCTCTGAACAGATATTTGCTCCTTGAAGGGAATTCAGATTTTTGTTTATAGAAAAACTCCAAACTCTCAAGAGCAAAAAGCAATCTTGTGACACTTGAACTACATTTAGCAGCCTTGCTGTACACAAAAGTAGGGGTGGAGGGAGTGCTTCTATGCCCTGCCAATGCAGCAGAAGATGACTGATCATAACAAAGTGAGATCTAGGAACAGATGGTGATGGCATGGCCCAACCTGGGCAAATGGTCTGGGATACCACCTTTTAAGACAGAAATGTGAGGAATCATTGGTGGTGTGCAGGTGTAAAAAGCAGATAGAATCAGCATGTGCTTCCCAATACTGATCATGTTAAAATGCACAAAACCCATCATCTCTAACCAGTCACTTTAACAATGAAGAAAATCATCATCACCAGACAGAGCAGCTTCCTAGTCAGAGGCCAGGAGATTCCTGCTTTCAGGCAGGCTGCTGCAGGCAAAGACCTACAGCTCATGGAGAGCACCCAAGCTCATGGGTGCTGCCTCACCAGCTGCAGGGAGCAGCATTGTGTCCCAGGAGGTGAGAGCACCCACATCTCCTGCAGCATATGGGTGCACTTCAGATGGGGAAAGGAGGGAGACTGAAACCCACACATGTTGTTAGAGTATGTGAGTGTACTTGTGGAAGAGAGATTATAACTTCTGGGGACTAGTTAAATAAGTGCATATTAACATTAATTCACTGTTCAGGATTATTCTTTATCTGTGGCATTACTGGTACTGATCCCAAATTAGCAGCTTATTGACTACTGAATAAATTCGTGCCATTATTAAACTGCTTTGATCCTAACTTTAGTTTAAGCTGTGTGAGGTGAATAGCACTCCACTGCAGCACATGTGATTCATCACTTGCTGCTATTTGTTTCTGTTATACTTTTAAGGATGAGAAAACTGATTTTTATCAGGTGTTGACAAGAATTTCAAAATAAAGCTAGGGATTAAAGAGTGTTGTTTAACCAGGTGCAACAAGCCATTGCCTAGAAAAGGTGTGGACAAACTCCAAAAGCAACCTAGATGTCACTGTGGATTTGTGGAGCACTGGTAGCGCTGCATAGTGGAGCAACAGGGAGATGCTGAACACCTGCAAGGAGGGATCATGTTCTGCCTTGGCAAGGACTGCAGCTGATTCAGACTCTGGTTTCTCCTGCAGGGAATCACAACCTTGGTATAATCTAATTATCTCTCCACACATATATGTGCATTATTTCCATATATAGCTATATTTGGCTGTACCTATTGGCAGTTTACTATAATTACAGATGGCCAGAAATGAAAAAGCAGCTTTGAATTTTCTTACTAAGTATGGAAAATAATGGAAACCACAGAAGTGCTATGACTGAATAAAAAGCTCACCTTTCATTTATAAAAGTGTGTGCCAGGGAAAACTTAATAATATACACCTAATATAATTAGGGAACCAAATTAAAGGCAATTAAATAATTTAAAACATTTTTCTAGGAAAAGGTATCAAATTCCTTATGAGTAATATTCTAATCCCACAATTAAACCATAATGATTTTACCCTATTAACGTTCTCTCTTTTTCTTCTTTTTTGTGTTTAAGTATGTAAGATCAGGAATTGGCATATCACAGTAGATGAGTATGAAATAAAGCCAAGCACCCAGTGGCACTGTAGTAAGGACTGTTTTTAATTTGGGGTTAAATTAAGCTTATTATGTTAAAATTAATTAAAAAATTAATCAGGCAAGCCACAGAATATAGCTTTACAATAAGGGGCACTTGCAGAGGCTTCATTTGCTTTGTTTAAAATGGAGACATTTCATGATAGCACTGATCAGAAAATAGATGGACACTGTTGGATGGAGCCATAAGCTTTAAGACAAGCTACCAAGATATTGTAACTTTAAGTTAAGTTTACACTGAAAGGAAAACAGCTTTTAGTGTGTGTTCAGCACATCCTTGGAACTCAACCAGGCAATGGCTCTTCTCACTTTCCTGGGAGTAAGGCTACCTTGAGCTGTAGTAATCTAAGAGAGCTACAACTGCAGTTCTACAGTTTTTCTCAGACTTGTACCGATTTTTAAATCAAATTCTCCCTTATTAAACAATTATTCTCACCTTTCAGCAGAGAGGGAAAAGAATAGACACGACAAACCATGGGAATGACTTTGGGTTGTACCAGGTCTTCAGGTGAGCTCCAGTGCAGCCCATGAGATGATGCATCCTGGTAATGCACCAACGCAGGACCAGAACTCCCAACCATGGAAAACATGGAGCACAGCCCAGAGCTGGGGACAGCTGCAGCTGTGGAAAACATGCTGGGGAAATGGGACCCTTTCCCAAGTCATGGCAAGCATCGTGGTTTCAGAGGATATGAGCACTGAGCTGTTTTCAGCTATGATAGTGTAAAAAGTGCTGCTGTTTCACTTTTCCCTTTTTTGCACCCTCTGTTAAAACCCATAACTCCACTACACAATATGATGTCAAAAATGTCATACAGATAATGATGAGTGGAGCCAGAGGATGAAGCCAGACGTTTATTCTTATGCTGTAACCAATACAAACTGGATTAGGAAATTCAGTTTATATTTAATTGTGTATTTTAAAATAAGCCGTAATAACGGTTGCACTAACATACAAGGAATTCAGAAGCTGTTGGATGTCTTGGCAACCTTGATGTAAATTCATATGCTGCTTCTTTTAAAAGACTGTATCCAAAAGAAACACTGCATCAAATGTATTGTTGAGACTTTCCTCAGCACATGTTTTGACATCTAGGCAAATCTTATGAGTCAGGGTGCTTGAGAAGCTCAAGCAACAGACCTGACTCTGCTGCATCTGACAGATTCACCACTGGGAGAAAGTAAATTGCCTGTCTTCTTTTGACAGCTGAACAGGAGATCTCAGCTACTTGGCTTCATTCTCCCCATCAGAACCCTCCAAGCTCCCTAGCTTCAGCATGGGCCAGCCAGGCATGCAGCAGGGCTGAGCAGCCTCTTCTGCAGCTGGCACTGAGGTTTCCTGGTGACATGGACAGAGCTCCAAAGGAGCTTCAGAACACTTTGAGACATCCATGCTCTCAAAGAAGATGACAGGCACCTAAGCTACATCAGTCACCTGTGAGCACGCCACAGTATTACCTGTCCCTTGTGCTCCTCACCAAAGCACTGGCAGCTTACTTCTATCACATCTAATTAATCAGCAGGAGTCATTTAACAGCCTGAGAGCAAGCCCACTCTGGTCACAGAACATGTCTGCTTCCTTGCAATTGCACATTCTGGTACCAGAGCATTAAAGGCAAGTGAAGTTCACAGAAAGGCAGAAAAATTTCTTTTCTCAAGGGGATATTACACATTGGCATGACTACATGGTGTCACCAACCTGTGCTAGGCATCCCCTGAAGATCATGCAGAGTATGACATACTGCAACACATCTAATACTTGTGCTCACCCAGCCATTCTTTACCTCTACTACCCTGAGCATTCATATACAGTTGCTGAAATGCAGCCTGTAGATTGTTTCCCAGCACCAGTAGTAAAGCCCATGCAGCCAGAGTCAGGTGTAACTTCTTCACCATCAGAGGCAGTAGCTGCAGCAGACATAATCTGAATACACAAAGTGTTCTAGCTTAATGGGAAAAAAGTAAAGCAAAAGCAAACAGATTACTTGCTCAGGAAAGAGGCTAATGCATCATACAACAAAAACTTCAAGTTAAAAGTGGTAGAAGACTTGAAATACAACTTTCTGGACACACCACCATGCACAGTGTGGAATCATCAGATTCTTGCATTCACCTGTGAAAAACCTGGCAACCCTAAGGTTCATTATTTGAAGCAGTTTAAATTTTCAGTTCAAGTTTTGTTTACCTGTATGACAATAAATCCAAGCTGAGACATGCTCTGAGGACTCTCCTAGTAAGTCAATAATCACAACAAAAAGTCTGTTTAACAGGAATACAGCTTCACATTCATTCATTAATTGTTTTAAAATCTATGAACAAATGTAAAAAAAAAAAAAAAAAAAAAAGAGAGGGAAATTAAAGCAGGGAAATTAACCAGTTTTCCTTAAGCCACTGAGTTAACCATTTAGAGGTTGTGGTGAGGTTAAAGCCTTTATCACTGGTTTCTACCAGTGATACCTTTCTATATACTGTACTATAAGCACACTCTAGGACTTAGTCTTTTAACATGAACCTTCTACCTGCCAACCCCAAAATATCATGTTGCCCACCATGGTTGTATGCAGGAGGGTTTGGTTTTGCCTCTAACTGCTCTCAGTCATGGCACCCTCCCACTCCCAGGATACCACAGAGGAACTCCCAGAGCTCATTCCCCTGTGCAGATATCAGGACTCAGCACAGCCCTGCTAGCAAGGAAACTTGGCAGAGGCTCACAAAATACACAACTTAACAATCAAGGGCCTTGTTGAGTTGGACCTTTTATTGAACACAACTCTGGCCCTTGTCTCCTCTCTCTGTTTATAAGGCTTACCAAGTATATAAACTATTGCTCTTAAATTATGAGGACCCACATTTATGAGAGCAATTATCCTTTGTTTGTTTAGAAAGGCTATTTGTCTTTCTCCTGTCTTTTACATGCCTCCCTGCCTCCTTTGCCCAAAACAAAGCAAAATGTTTGGATTTTTTATTTGAGGGTGGGCTCCATCCGAAGCTCACTTAATGAGAGGAAATCTCTGCTATAACCATTGGATGGGGGGAGGAGCTGGAGGAGGAGATCAAGCCTTGCTTCAATTCAAATGAAAGTTAGTCAAGGGAATTGTCTGGAGGAAAAGATAAAGTTTTTTGCTTTCATACATCTATAAAATTAATTATAAAGTTGAGGTGGCTTGGCTTTAAAAAAATAATACAAAAATCATAGTACACATATTACAGAGAGTAAGTACCTCATTGTCACTGTGCACTAGAGCAGGGTAGGGTTTGAACATTGGATTGGCTCATCTGCAGTCTGTTCAGGTAAGATGGAAAGTAAAAATCCACTGCTGGGGCTTTAAGAAGACCATGCTGTCTCTGGAAAATGGATTAAACTATATCTTCTAAAAGACTAAAATATGTCTTTGTAAGTCTGCTCTATTCAGAATTAATACTGCCAACATAAGACACATTTGAGCTCTGCAAGTGAGCACACTTGGCTGTCTGACAGTGCTTCCCAAAGAGGTGTCAAGTAGCAAGCATAGATGGACTTCCTTAACAGTTTCAGAAAACCTGATCCCACATATCAGCTCTGTCGTTCCTGTAACTCCAACAAGAATATAAGACCTGAACGCTCCTGTGGCCTGCAGCCAGGCAGCTATTACCCTGAGGACCTCTGTTCTTCCTTCCTCTCCAGAATTTGCAACATGCCCTCTGCTACCAAAGGCAACACCCAGAAATCATGGAAAAGAAATCTTTCTTGCCTGGAAAACCACAACAGCAGTAGGGAAAAGGAAACAGTCGCGTGACGTAGCTTCTCCTTGCCTCAGGGACACACCTCCTCACTGTGAGTAGCACTAAAACTGTTCTAAGAAATGCCCCAGGTAGGGGAAATCCTCCAGTGTCCTTTCAAGTGTGAAACCATACAGGTCCTTCTGAGAAATGAGGATGGGACAGATCTAGAATAGCTGAGCTTCATCTTGGAAAATAATTTTAAAAAAAAATGAAAAGGAAGATATTTTTGAAACAAGTGCTGCAGAACTGTCAACAGAAGAGAACACAGGGCTGGCAGGTGCAAGGAAGGATGCAGAAGAGCATCCTCTGCAGAAGGGCAGAGTCATTGCACAAGCAACAGCCACTACAGAACAGAAGGGCAGCACAGAAAAACCTTCCAGGAAAGTGGCTGTTTTGTTCAACAAAGCTGACCAGAAGATATTTCAAAAGTGAAATGCATTTTCTAAATTAGGGATTCTTAACTCTCTGATAGAAAAAACACATTGACTAAAGTTCACTGCTTGTTCTGCTATCCAGATATCAGGCACCCATCCCCTTAGGTGACTTTTATTAACTAAAGTTCAATGTTTCAGTTCAGGAAGCAGAAGCACCAGACACTTGCAGGGTGAAAGTACATTTTTCCATTTATAAGCCAAAGTCACTAACACTTCCCAACACAGCTTCCATATCCAGATACGATTAGAAGGGGTCTTTCAATGGGACTCACTGGCACTTAAAAGTTACAATAGGAGGTGTTATCTTTCATGTTGCAGGATGTATTACACTCTCAACAATGCAGCTCTGAAATAAAATTACAAGTTTCCCTTCTTGTAGAACCTGCTTTTAAGGTTAAATAAACACAGTTATCTTTAGGCAGAAATATGAAGTACTATAGATTCACAGAACTATTTATGTTGGAAAGGACCTCTAGGATCATCAAGTTCAAGCACAAGCCTAACACTGTCAAGTGCACTACTGAACCATGTCCCCAAGTGTCACATATATATGTCTTTTAAATCCTCTAGGGAGGGGGACTCCACTACCCTGCGCAGCCTGTTCCAGTGCCTGACAACCCTTTTGATGAAGAAAATTTTTCTAAACCTCCCCTGGTGCAACTTCAGACCATGTCCTCTTGTCCATTCACTGTTTGCTTGAGAGAAGAGACCAATCCCCAGCTGGCTACAACCTCCTTTCAGGCAGTTGTAGAGAGCAGTAAGAGAACAATAAGACTCTTTTTCTCCAGGCTAAACATCCCCAGATCTCTCAGCCACTCCTAAGACTCATTCTATTAATTAATAATAAAAAAACCCCATAAATATGAGCTCATGGAAGAGCTAAATGCCATTTTACTTTCCAGAAGCAGACATTTTACTCTCCAATTCTTTTTTATTTTGTTGGTTTTGGGTTGTTTTTGTTGTTGTTGTTTTTTTTTAAATTTTTGTTGTTGTTGTTTTAAACCATCAACAGCCATTTTTCCAGAGTAAGTTTATGCCATGTCCTAAATATGAATTTTATAGAAAGCTTGCTGTAAAAGAGTTGTCTGGTTTGATTAATAGTCATCTTGAACAGGAAATACTTGCATAATGTGAATACATCTTGGATACAGATCTGGCTCACAGTAGGCCTTTTGTGCTGCAGAGACTAACCTGGAACTGTTCCCACTGATACTGGTTTAAACAATCCTGTTGGACTGCAGTGTGGATACCAGCATCTCCTTCTGCAGGTTTTAAGCTATCCAGCTGGAGAGGGGATTCTACCCAAGTTCCACCAGATACAGCTGAAGAAGAGAAACCACCTGATTACTCCCCTGGAGCTGTATTTTGGTCAGAAAGCCTCTAAACCCTATTACATGGCTCAGCATTGCACACTTAGAGAGCTAAGAATAGAGGGCCAAAATATGGAAAAACCAAAGGCTACTTGTTAGCTGGCAAACAAGACCACTGCAAGCAGCAGTCTCAATCAAAAAGAAAAATACCAAAGGACAGAGGAAGACCTGGTGGCTATAGTTCACTCATGTTTCCAGAAGATACTCAATTAATGTCTGTATTGAAGGTCTTGAAAGAAACCCTGCAGCCAAAACAAGTGGGAAAGTCTCAAAGGTGAACTTCTTATTTTTGAGAACGGGAAACAAAGTAGGAGTTATCGGTCACTTGTCATTCAGGGAAGGGTTCAGACAGTTTGATAGGCTCACATGCAATCTAGACAATGTGTTTAATATGAAAACAATAAGTATGACAGTTGATAGATTAAATTACTCAAGGAAGTGAAGATGAGGGCTTTCTCTGGAGAGCTGCAGAAAAGTCTTAATTGCACTCTGTTATTGGACACTACATTGTCAAATAATTTAATGTAGGTCTGAATAAAACTCATTTGGATAAACTTTCAGGCATGCACACAAAAATAGGTAATTTTCTCCATAAGGTGAAAGAGTTTGAGCTGACCATTACTATTGGCAAGTGAGATTTTGGGACTGCAATAGACAATTACATGCCATAGTTCCAAGTATACATAGTCTCAAACAAACAAACAAACAAGGGCAAAACCAAAACTCTCACAAAGGAAAAAAGAACAGGAAAAGAGCAATCATCACCAGAGAGGAAAAGAGCAACCCAAGTTCTTTATGCAGTCCTGGTCCTCTCCTCTCAAAACCCTTTAGTATAAGCAGAAGCAGCTCAGAGGAGGATGTTGAGGACAAGCAAAATAAAAAAAAAGAAAGAGCTTTTGAATGACAAACATTCTTCGGTCAGAAGAAAAGACAATATAAAAAGAATATGATGGAGACCTGTACAGTCACAAGAGGCATTAAAAAACTATACCTCACTTATTTTCTTGCTCTAGAGAACAGATGATAGAAATCAAACTAACCACTGACAGGCTCAAACCAAACAGACACAAGAGGACAATGATCTGTAGCTAGAGGAGAACAGCATTTGCAGAAATCACCTCCTATCATATTCATAATGCTTATAGTTCTTATCCAGCTCCATCAGCATTTAAAATCTCGCTCCTTCTTCTCCCATGTGGATTTTTAAATCCTGTAAGAATGCCTTATAAGCATTTCCAATAAATACAGGACTGAGGACGCATTATACTGCAAAGCGTTAAAAGCTGCTGTCTCTTCCATATAGAGTATTGCAAACATGACTGAAACTGATGAGTGTTTTCAAGCCCTAAGGCTGACTGGAAGGTGCAATTAAATGCCTCCTTTTATAAGAACAGCTGGAGCCAAATGGTGGTGAAAATCTGCTGAGGGCCATAAGTCAAGAAAGTAAGCTGTGAACCAGGTCAAGAAAAGGTTAAGTTGTAAACAGGCAATCTGGCCCTAAGGACTGAAAAAAATCAGTGTGCAACCAATTGCTTAAGCATGTAAATATTAGGCTGCCAAATAAACATGTCTGAATATAAGGGAAAGAAAAAACATTGCAGGAGATGAGCATTTTCTGCCAACAGCCTTGCAAAGGTAAGGTAGACCTAGGTAATATACATAGGAACAGCCATTTAACTCAAAAGACTGGTGGGTGCAGTGCATAAGCAAGCCCCTCAGCTTGCTAATACCATAACACTCTACAAATCTCCCTACAACTGCCTGATGATCTCAGAGATCATGCTAAATGATTCTGTGATAACTGCCTTCCTGCAGTTCAGAGAACCATGAGAAGAATTGTAATTCCTCAAATTTTGAAAACAACTTTCCCAGTTCCTATACACTGGCCAATGGCTCAAGCTAGCATTACTGCAAGTAAATTTTGAGTTTTGCAAAGTTTGACGGAGTTTTCTCATCAGTTTTTTTAGTCAAATACCACCTGTAAAAACTCATAGCGAAGAGCTGTGATCTATGTCTGGCCACCTGCAGTATTATACATGATTTCTGGTGATAAAAAGAAAAATTTTATTTTCCCAGAAGGTCCTGCAGGACAAAAACATCCAGAAAATGGTTGGTATTTGGCAACACTTCTATTAAAACCTAGTAAAAGAAGAAAGGAGGATACTTTCCTAGCTATCCAAATATCAAGATGAGTAAACAGAACCATAGTAGGGATACGGCAAAAAAAAGACAAGGTTTAATGCTATCAGGATATAAAAGTTATTGCTTGATTTTGTCAGAGATAAAAAATGTAATACAAAAGAAATTGCTCCCCTCTTCAGGGCATGAGAGGCAACAGAAGCTGGGGACCAGGCTTACACAAGTAGCTCATATACAGAAATACCACCCTGGGAATGCCTGATGTGGATAAAGCAATTCATTTTCAGTGAATGAAGCAGCAAAAGCTGCTGTTGTCTCCTAACGGAAAGGGAACAGGGTACTGGTGCAGGAAGGAAGAGTGATCCTCAGTGTTTGTGCTCAGCTTACAGATCACCATGCAGTGGCATTTCCCCAAAATATATTTTCCCCATTCAGCATCTCTCCACTCATGCCCACACCTGAGCTTCTGCAGTAATTAGAGACACCCCTGCAGGGCCCAGAACACCATGGAAATGCTCCCAGGCCATTCTGTGGCTTGAAGTGATCTGTACTGCACACAGCAAACAGTGTCCAGCCAAAGCGTGATTAATCTTCCTTGAGTATTCTTCTGTCACTGGGTCCTTTATTCACGTGTAGTTACAACACCAAGCAGCCCTAAGCAGGACCCAGGGGCAGCAGCAAGCAGCTTTTTCTGCTTCACAGCTGTGAGTGCTGCTTTGGATTAGAGCTGGATTGCTAATAAAGCAGCATAAGTGGCTGAGGGTGTGCCGAGAGCCAGGGGAGCACATGCCTGCAGAAATGCTTTAATCACAGGAAGGAAGAAGTCAGCTTGAAGTGAAGCTTCAGTGAATTGTTCCTGCTGACCTTCCAGACTGCCCTAATTTTGCCAGTACAGAAAGGTCACCTTTGCAACAACAAGCAACTCTATCAAAAACATTATTTTAACAGTAGTGCTGAGAACACAGCGGGTCTGTAATTAATAAAACAAGGAAACTCCACCAAGGTGTTTTTGAAGGGTTGGGTTAGAGGAAGAAGGTAAGAAAGCAAATTAATGAAAAAGCAGCAAAACAAAAGACATAATGCAGAGAGGTCACTGGAGTTCAGTTTTCATATATGTAATACATTTTTTCCAACATTGTTGCTGTTTCTAAAATTGTCTGTTGCACTTCAGGAACAATGAAGAGGCATATAAATAAGCTAAGAGCTAGGTTCCCTTAGGCTATTTGAAAAGGAACAGGTATCATCTGACAACTTTATTACAGGTTTTTAAGTGTAATAAACACCTGCAGGGAACAGCAAGAGCATTAAGAAACTGGAAAGTGAACTAAGCAGGAACAAAGACATTCATGACAGTATCAGGACAGGAATTACAAATATACTTGAATGTTCAGTCTGAATTACTAGATACACAGTATCTGTAGTAAGGGGGATACTGACACAGCATGGGGGAAAAAAGAAAAAAAAAAACCAACCAAAACCCACTCCCATCAATGATTTGTATAATAAATTATCAGTGAGGAAAATCACCATGGTTGGACTGATAACTGCAGCATTGCCAACACTCAAAGAACAGCTGTACATTGAAGGAAAACCTATGCTGCTGTCAGGGGAGGTATATCGAGCACGAAAATATTAATCAACTTATCTGCAGTAAAAAATAAAAGTAACTTTACTCCTCATTTTTTCCTCATGCAAACCTTCAGAAGAAAAGCTTCTCCACCATGATTTTAAGATCTGTGGTGGCCAGCCTGCAGAGGCATTCAGCTGCCTAGTAGAGCAGGCAGAACCTGGCCAGCCCCATGCTGTAGGTTGGCCCTGCTCAGTTGCAAGGGTGGTTATAACCCATGCAGTCCTACCTGTGATAGCCAAGACCACTGCCACTGCACCAGAAGTATAAGCACAAAAGGATCTAGAACATATCTGTATCTACCTCAGGGAAGAATATCACAACTTTACCTGCCATTAATTAATTCTAGAAAAAAAAATCAATACTGATAAGTTCCCTCTCATCTCTGAGTCACACTTTTCCTTTAGACTCCCCCCTTCAGTTTAAGGCATTGGTCATCTTTATTCTGCATAGCTATTAATAAATAGTTTCAAATTTTGTCTGTTTATCGTGGCTTGCTTCATTTGACCAGTTTCATCTTTTGAGCTTCTTCATGCTACTTCTTCTGGTAATTCCAAAAGTCTGTTGTCCACTTGATAATCCAGTTTAAATTCCTATGCAAGAGAGCACCTTAATGGTGTGCTTATTAATAAAACTCTGCTTAATACCATTTGATTTTTATCCCTTCTTCTCCATGAACATTCCTTCTTCTCCAGTACATCTTTTGAAAGATCTCACACTAAGCAGTTCTTGTCTATTGTCTTAATTTTCTGTAGAGTTTTCCACACCTCACTTCTCATAGCACCACTAAGACCTCTGCTTCAGAATATGTATGTGAGATGCTTACCATACCTTTAGTTCCTGGTTGGGAATAGATTGTGGAATAGTAAACAGCACTGTCTCATTTCTTTTGAGGCTACAGATGCTGAATGCCATTGTTGCTGCCATAGTCTTGTCACTGACACATCTCTTTTTTTCTTTGTGCAGCAGGTAGGTCATCAAGCTTCTCTTATGCACTCCCCCATTTTCTGAGGTAGTTTCTCCTACCTCATGCAAAATCCTGTCCTCTTTTTAGCATTTATAATTTTAATTCTTCTCTGAACCCAGGCCTAGCTCATGGAGACTAGCCAATTCACAATTCAGGGAAACATGTTACTCTCCATCCTTAGCAATCCCTCAGATTGAAAGGAGAGCTGTACTGCTGCTTTGTATTCCCCCTTCTTCACACTCTAATAGGCTTTTTATAGCCTCCATCACCTTTGCACACTCAGGAAGGAAACAGTATGTAACAGATTGGAAAAACAAAATTATTGAAGAAAAAAGCAGATGCTTCCCCAGCTTACACATTTAATATTTTTAACAGCTTTATAAACTCTGGAATGGCTTGAGTCAAATTATGAACCAATTTTAAATGAATGAAAAATGAAAAAAAAAATAAAAAAGAGGAAGAAAGCCACCCTAAAACATTATCAGTCTGGGAAATATTTTCCTTCTCAGACAAAAAAGGAAGGAAAACAAAACCAATAGGTGTGTGATCTGAAGTGCTGCACTCAAAATTGAAAGCTGGATCTAACCAAAACACTCCACACAACGCCATGCAAGCTCTTGGAGTTTGGCTCTTCTGCATTCCTCTTAGCAGTAAGAGATGGTGATACACAGCTGTTCCAGTCAGCTCTATTCTTATTCAAATAACATCTTTAAAGAGGCATGCTAGAGTTTTAGTTGTCAGCATCAAGAGATTTTTTTTAACAAGTCATATTATATTAAAGATGGAAAATACAGAAAAATTAGGAGTTTAAGGTTGAGTAGAGCTAAAACTTTAATATTTTTTTTTTTTTTTAAGAACAGAGGCCAGGATCTTAGAAGAAGATGATCACAAACTTATCAACAGCTCAAAATTTAAACATTATGCTGCTTTATGTGATGTATCTTCAAATAATTCAGACTCAAGCTTTATGTGATAACCTAAAATTATACAGAAGTACTTAATAAGATTTTAAAATTTTTATATATTTGCACAAGAGCCACTCAGTGCCAATGTAAACATGTTTTGATCTGGATCTCAATATTTATACTTGCAAATTCTTTAAATTCTGTTATTTACATTCATGCTGCAGAGCATTCTGAAAGCATTGCTTGTACTAAAGAGTGGTGAAACTATTCCATTTTCACTCTATTCTGATATGACTATGAAGTTTTCCTGAACTTAGGCCTTCACTCCAATACAGGAACTTTTCATCTTCATAAAAATGCAGCTGAGGAGAGGAAAGGACTCTAACACATAACTGCCTTAATCCATCCAGACTAGCATTTAACTTCTTATATATTTTACTTAAACAAAATATAAGTGACTCTAGGGAAAGCAACATTAATAAACATGATCATATAAACTTTGCAGTGAAAATTCAATTTTACCTTTAATAGTGTCTCTCAAACAATAAACTTTATTATAAGATCAACAACTTAATCAAATCTAGCACCAAAATCAGGTGTTTCATTTTCAATTTTTAATGTTTGTTCAATTGCTTCTTGGAATATTTCATGCCCAAAATAAGATAGAAAATGCCAATGAAAACGTCAGATACTGCTGGAAACTGGACTGATGCCTCCACTCTCCTCAGTTCCAGGAAAATTTTTCTTGACCAAGGAAAGCATTCCTCTTTGGTTGCTGCAAGAATCCATATCTGAATGTAAGAGATGTAATACTAAAATTTGCCCAGAATGCTATTCTAAAGCTTGGGTTAGTGGCAATTTCAGAGTCACACTGCTCTGATGCAGATGATGATGATGGAGCAAATTACATCCAATGGCAAAAAGAAAACAATTGTGATACCAGCTGATCATAGATCTTTATATTTCTTTGGTTACTTTAAGTCTCCATAATGCTCTACACTGTTCTCCTACACACTATCACCCTCAGAACTTATTCCTAGTACTTCCATTGAAATTTCCAGAAATGCTCTAAGGCATTTTCCTCCCTGCCCTCATCACAGCATTTGCAGCACAGAAATATGCACAGCCTGGCTTGTCCCTTAAGTAAGCTTTCTGTTTTAAGACACCATTGTTCTCTACATGCAAACATATAATTTGCAAGACACTAATTTCTTTCGCAAGCCATAATATCTTTAGTGCATCATTAACTTTTTCAGGATGCTATTTACATCTCTTTCCTAAGAACACATGGAAGAGTTTTTGCTCATTTGGAAATTCTGTGTGGAGCCAAGCTTTCCACACTTAGTGGAAGCTCTCAGGTTTCTGTGAGCCTCCAGTTCTGCATGCTCAGTTTGAGTGATTACACCCAGACTTACCATAAACAGTTGCTTCAGCTTCTGCAGTGGGGAACAGGGAAGAGACAGTGCATCCATAATCTGCTCTGACATTGAAACGTTTCCACTAAAGTATGAAAAAAATAAACCTTGACTTTCAACTGCAACTCTGTGTGGCTGAAGCATGTAATGAAAGACAGCACCTTACGGTCCTCAAGTGCAGTTTGAAGACAACTTTGCTGCAAAAGGAAAAAGAACTCTCCTGCCTCTGCAGAGTCCATGCTGATCATGAGCACTACATCTACAGCACAAGAGAGAAGAGGTGCTCTAGTTCTGTATGGTTCAGATTTTGCCAAAAGACATAAATATTGGAAGGGAAGTAAAAGCTGTCATTTATATACAAGGTTAAACTTTGCAGTTCTATAGATTGTCATTAAATAACGGTGGACAAGAAATTCACAGGAAACTTAATTTTGTTACTGAATCTTCTGCACTTTTGTCTCATTACATGTTCTAAAAGTGTTGAAAAAGTCTTACAGACTGACATTGGTGTAGCTGCACCCATGAGCCTACCCAAAACTCTGTACATAATCTATGGAAAATCTAATTTATATGCAAAGATGCATGATGGCTATAAAATGTGTACATTTTTGTAATGTCATAAAATTATCCTTTCATGTACATTTTACCCAAGCACAGGAACTATTGAAAAATTTTAATTACTATAATGAATTTTGTACCTATAAAGGGGAACAATGTAAAGCAATTGCATCTTCCTTCTCTAAAAGCCAAACAGTTCTAAAAGCAGACAAGACTTGTGCACAAAGTATTGTATTGATGGGCTTATCTCCCAAGTATATTGCATCATGCATAGGCACAAACCAACTCCTTGCACATCCTCTGGAAAGAAAAACATGAAATTCCTCCACTCCATTACCTGAGTTTCTGTATGACTCAGACATATGTTTCCAGTGCTTTCAATAACTTGACAAGCTCACAGATTTCTGCATTCTTTTAAGATTAGGGAAACTATATGACAAGTTGAAGGAACTACAACAGCATTGCTTTGGCACACATGGGGACAGAAAGGCTCTTCAGAAACAGGAGCATTAAGGAACAGAAAGAAATTACTCTTAGAGAAAGCAATCCTGTAGGATTCAATGCAAGCTCCAAGGGACAGACGAGGTGGAATGTTCCAGGGGATTTCTCGCAATTTGCAGAACACTTAATTACTTCAAGGACAGCTTGTTTCTGCTCTTCTGGAAGCTGCAAACCTATCACACCACAGGACAGATTTACAAGATGCATTTCCTTTGGTGTCCAGCCAGATGCAGGAGGTTCCACTCTGTCAGCTGGGCTGATTTGACTCCACATGTTTCCCTGGACTCCACATCTTTCCCTGGACTGTGGAAGTGCTGCAGTTGTCATGGCACCCCCCTGTGTCACAGCACTGCACAGCTGTGCCCGGCCCGCCGCAGCCCAGGCTGCTCGCCCTGAGGGAGGGCAGCACCACAATCTCTTCTCTTGCATGCCAGAAGAAATGGATCAGTGAACCCCAGGTGGGATGAGCTGTGCAGCAGCCAAAATGAGGCCAACTTTAAGAGGCCAAAAGCAGCCCTTTGAAGTGTCAATAGATGTAATGCTCTGCATCACGTCACAGAGTTTTCTGCTGTGGATCACAGTGAAACCCAAGGTTTGCTGCAGAAAGATAACTCTGCTGTCAGAAACTCAAGGTTTGACAGCCACTGTGCCTTCCTCAGTAGTGAGACGTGTTGCAGTTGGGATATACAAAGGAAGAGTGAGAAAGGACACAAGACACAAATCAAGTACCTAAAGAGACCTTTGGAAGGCCGAGTTATGATAATGAAACTGTTAACATGAGGGTTCTTACAGACATCTGGCAAAGGATTTCCAGTGCTTAACCTCTGCTTTCAAAAACAGAACATGCAGACACTGGGAAAGAGTTGCAGGTATATGTTTTGAACCACTCTCAGCCTCTGCAGGCTTGTTAGATATATGAAATAATATATTTCTGTTCCCCAGCAAATGTCTTTTAAATGGAAAGTGTAGAACCACTGCAAACTATCCACAGGGAGATATATCTTAGTCATTTTGTTACCATGTATCTACTCCAGACTCCTTATTACTCACAGAAAAATTCAATTGTTTAGTGAGTTTAGATGATTGTTAGAATGAATAATTTCTGCCATCTTTTTCTTAATATTAATAAAGTCTTTTCCCCTCTTGCCTCCTTCTCATTTTAATATAAACTGTGCTTCCATATTAAATGTGACTGCAAAGAAAATGACATGGTTTACAACAGAATTCAAGTTACACTCATAATCTTTAAATTCTATTTCTTGAAACTTGATGTATAAAATCCCAATCGCTTCTGAGAATTAAAAGAGAAAATGTACATAAAAAGCTTAGCACAAAATGCTTAAATCCAGTCTTATTTAGCAAGCACATGTTCTACACTGTTGAATGGGTTCCAGAATGAAGCTTCATATTATTTCCAAATAATCTTTATTGTCCTATAAAGCAGTCCATTGTATGAACTTTTTGGATTGGACACATAAACAGATAACACAGACACATTTATTTAATGCTGTAACTGAAACCAGGCATATATTCAGTATAAAAACTTACCCCAAGGATCAAGGATTGACAAAGGCCTAGGTCAATGAAATGAAAAAATGGGGCAAAATATTGGGAATACTGGGAAACCAGACCTGAAGGCTCGCACCTCTCAAGGCCCAGGACGTACCAAGTTATATCTTAACACCTTCCAGAGCTCTGAGTGGGGCTCCAAGACATGAAGTCACATTTTGTCCTGCTACTGAGAGGTCATCTCACCAGCCTTCCTAAAGATGCTGCAGAATATTGCAGCACCTGTTCCAAACAGTTCTGCATGTTTGATGCTGTGAAGAAGGCTCTGTTGCATCCATTGTCCTTCTCTTGGTCAATAGGACCAACTAACTTTATGTACATCATCAGGTTAAAAAGAAGAAAGCAAAAAGCAGATGTGCCACTCTCAAGGCCAACAAACAACTGAACATCTTGTGTGCAAAAATGAGGGCTACAACCCTGTCATTCAAGTGCTCAATCAATCTTCTGCCTAGAGTATGGTGCAAGGCACAACCTGCCTGGGCCAGATTAGTTCCCATTTGTTATGAGAGGTTAGTCACCTGCTTGATCACTGTTAAGGGGTACCTGAAATGGTACTTCATAAACCAAAGTACCCAGCTTGCTTATTTATCACAAAGAGTGACATTTTACCTTCCTGTCACACAGAAGAAGACATAAAAGCAGCTATGTAGCCATAAAATGGCTTAAGTTTGCTCTTCAAAGTACTGGCACAGTCCCTGCACAACCCAAAGGAGGTGGTGGCCAAGCAGAATCAGATTGGACATTTGACCCCTGACTGACAAAATAGCCATGTACCACCAGCTCACTTCAGCTAAGTCCAACTACAACAAACCATTCTGGCCTCAACCCTTTCCCCATCTCTAACAACACTTTGAATCAAGCCTTTGGTTTGCTAAATGCATACAACATCAGAAATGCATTAATGCTTTTAAACTCCACGTGTCAAAAAGGAACTAAACACCTCTTGGGCTAACACTCTTTCTGAAACACTTTCACAGTCATGATGGTAAATCCCACTTGCAACAATCAGAAACATGACAGAAGCAGAGGCTTGCACGTCCCAATAAACAATACATGTCATCTGATGAGCAAAATGCCCTCCGGGAAACTGGGGTAAGAAACCCCAGCCAGCAGATGCCTGAATGAACACATAGTTGATAAAGGCCAAAATTATCCAGTTACCAGAGGGGGGAAAAAACCCAAACAACCCAGTGATTGCTCAGTCTGGAGGAAAGCTGGAAATAAAAAAATCATATATGTTCCACTGGACACCAAAACAAAAAGTAAAGAAACATCACAGACTCAACAGGAATAATGATCTAATGGTATTTTCAACCTCCCCTCCCTCTCCCAGACAGCCTCTCCACAATCCACAGGCAGTATAAGTTTCAGGTCACGCTGCTTTACATACAGCTCTCATACAGTATTTGTCCACCTCTTTTCCTACTTTATAGTCACACATCACTCCTGCTGTCAGGTGGCTGGACCAACAAGCTCTATCTACACTCCAAACAGTTGTTAAACTGTTAATGAACTGTGAAGACTGCTACAGGCTATTTTGGATCTACAGAACAGCTTGTGCATCCAGAAACATGCGTTCCTCCCACCCATTATATTTGCTCCAAAAAATAGATTACCTCTCCTCACAAATCCCTCCTGTGAAACTTCCAGCACACTGCCCATGGAAAAGTGGGTGTTGCAAAGCTGCATCAGAAAGACGCTGCTCAGTGTTGCCCTCCAAGGCAGCAGCAGCCTCACCTCCATCTGCTGACAGTCACTTCTAATTGTTTTCCATCCCTGACTACTTAATGCTGCCAGGCAGGCTCTCCTCAACTCCTTGTAATTTACTGAGGGAATGCTATGATTCATCCTGCACAAGGTCTTTAAGCAATGTGGGTTATTTTCCACACTTGTATTGACCTAAAAATTTTCTCAATTGTATTTCCTTTCACAGACCCCAGACTGTTTATTAAGGCATCAAATATCATCAGTGTCCTCCAGGCTGGTGGTGCTCTTGGCTAACCATACTGATCAGACCATGGCCAAACTGTGACTGAACTGTAAAATAAGTCAGTGGTAAGAAAGATTTTAAATCCTGTTGGGAGATGCAGCTTATCCCAAAAAACTCAATAAGCATAGGTTTTATTTTTATTTTTTAAAAATGTATTATGTGGTTGCTTAGTTTCACATAACCTTTTTAAGAAACTATTTGGTGGTTAAAGGAAAGAAAACCTGATGTATTCTGCCAATTCTTTCATTTACCTATTTCCCTGTTCTATAGTGCTCCAAGCATCTGCTTCACTTGTTAAAAATTAAGCTCTGAATTTCTATGTTTTTAGATGCCTATGCACTGAGGTAGTATCCACATACACCAGGAGAGAGTGAATTGTACTGTGACAGCAAGTGAGGCAGTTCCCACCTGGCAATGCTTATAAAACCCATTCCTCAGGTGCTGCAAGTCCTTCAAGGCCAAAGTGAGGTAAAGCTGATGTGCTGCCACTGATCCAGCTCAGGAACCTGTGATCTGATCTTTGCTCACCTCTGTCCTGGAGATTGTGCAGTGCAGATGAAAATGAGTGCAACTCTCTGCTCCAGCTGGTCAAAACCAGAAACGTCTCTAAAAGGTGTAAATGAAATTGAGTGCTGCCTGCATTTGCCTTCACATGGGATATGAGAACATCATCTATCAACATACTCTCTGATATGTAGAAAAAAACACTGATTTTAATAGTTTTCAGTCATCATATAAGGTAGCAGCAGTTGGAAGTGGCCTCATAAGGATTCAAGATACATTTATCTCTCATATATTGTAACACCCTTCTTGGGATGCCCATGGAATACAATCCAGTAAGGAAGCCCTACAAATATCTTTACACAACCCATACAAGACAAGCATCTTTTACATACACAAATTCAGGGGATGTACTGTTCAATCAGAAGGCAATTGCAAAGGTACTAGATTTTTATCCCTGCTTTGTGGGGGGAAAAGTATATAGCCCAATATTATCATCTTCCATGAATAACCACAACAGATTTGTGGTTTGGTATGTGTATAAGGAAATATCAGGCAGGAAGAAAACACTGATTCTATTGGCATACCACTCTGTTCTGCAGTGCACAACACAGATTGTATGGAAAAACTGCAGAGAGATCAATAAGAGCCACAAGAGTGACAAAAACATATTTCATCAGACTAGGAAATTCAAGCAGCTGAGGATATTTATCTTACAGAGGATAACCGTTTTTAAGTGCCAGTAGTAAAAGACAGATTTGATAGAGGACCACTCAACTTTGGATGTAAAACATATAATTATGTATAACATTTGGAAATTACAGTAGACATTCTCATTGGGGAAAACAAAATTATAAAAAGCCCCATAAAATCCAATGAAGCTCTGGAACAACTTACGAGATTGATTCCCTGTACCCATTTCTTTAAGCTGATTTTGAGAGTTCTAAAATTGACATGCTGTTACATAAAGAAGTAAAGATCTGTGTTTCCTGTCCATGCAAGAAGTAATATGCACTCATTACAGACCCTTCTGCAGTGAGAAATTAAAAAAAAATAGTAGAAATTTAAAAGATATTTTCCAACCTCTTCAAAGAGTTTATTCTTCTTTTAGAATCACTACTAGCTAGGTCTGGAAGTAATTAACATTATGCTGATATTTTGTTTCAACTTTTTAAGAAAAATTGTTCTGCCACCATCTTTGCAACAACTTAAGCAATGTCCCTGACTACAAAGAATGAAAGAGAAATGACAGAGAGGGGAAAAGAAAGGAATATATTACCTTATTATTCAACTGCCAAATGCAAGAGCTAGCATACAAGGGAGGGCATCTCCCATTAAATCCTTTAATTTGCTAGCTTAAAAAAAAAAAAAAAAAGCAATGAGAGTTATTTAATTTGCATTATAGTTCAGTAACACTTGGAGCATTTGCTTGCAGGAACCAAACCATTCCCAACACAGTTCAGAGCATCATAAAATCATTTAGTTTGGAAAAGGCCTCCAGGATCATCAAAAGTCCAGCCTTTGACCTGATACCACCACACCCACTAATCCATATCACAGAATGCAATGTCTGTCTGTTTTTTGAACAGTCCCAGGGATTGTGACTTCACAACTTCTCTGAACAGCTTGTTCCACTGCTTAACCACACTTTCAGTGAAGAAATTTTTCAGAATATTCAATCTAAACCTCCCCTGGCACAGTTTGAGGCCATTTTCCCTTGTCTTATTACTTAGCTGCCTGGGAGAAGAGACAGACCCCCACCTCACCACAGTGTCTATTCAGCTATTTCTAGAGGACAATAATGCCTCCCCTGAGAGCCCCTTTTTCTGCAGACAGAACAACCCTACTACCTTCAGATGCTCCTTATAGGACTTACGTTCCAGACCCTTCACCAGCTCTGTTGCCCTTCTCTGGACATGCTCCAGCACCTCAAGGTCTGTCTTGTAGTGAGCCCAGAACTGGACACAGGATTTGAGATGTGACCTCACCAGTGCTGAGTACAGAGGGACAATCACTGCCCTGGTGCTGCTGGCCACATCATTGCTGATACAGGGCAGGATGCCATTGGCTTCTTGGCCACCTGGGCACATGTGGATCATCTTCAGCTACTCTCAACCAGTACCCCAGGTGCTTTTCCTATGGGCTACTTACCAGCCACTCTGCACCCAGCCTCCACCGCTGCCTGGTGTTGCTGTGACAGAAACCAGCATTTCACCTTGTACCATTGGCCTCAGCCCATCACTCCAGCCTGTTCAGTTCTCCCTACAGGGCCTTCCTGCCCTCCAGCAGATCAACACTCCCATTCAACTTGGTGTTGTCTGTGAACTTACTGAAGGTGCAACTCAATACCCTCTTCCAGATCACAGATAAAGGTATGGGGAGAAGAAGTGGGGAACACCTTTGGTGACTGGGCATCAACTGGATATGATTCCATTGACTCCAACTCTCTGAGCTCTACTATCCAGCCAGATTTTTACCCAGTGAAGAATACACCAGATGCTCTTCAGCCAATATGCATCCTCTCATCTTCTCATGCAGAGCTCTGCCTTCCCCTCTGTGAGTGCAAAGTTGCCATTCTGGAATATCTGAAGAGCTGTGGCTGCTTACACACCCAGCACTAACCCAGTGCCATGACTCACACACAGGAAAGGAGGCTGCTTTCCTGGATTGTTCTCCTTCCACCACACCACAGCCTGCCAATGGGCCTCCTTCCTCCATGGCCTGAGATGTTACTCATGTGAGGCACAGGAGCCAGCTCACCACAGCCTCTGGCAAGGAAGGGAATCACACCACTGCTGAAAGAGGTTCCCTAGGGACTGGGGGGCTGTGAGCCAGCAGCTCCCTAGAGGAAGCCTGCTGACCCTGCCACAGCACAGACCCCTGAGCAAATGTAGCAACTCCAGCCCCTCCAGCTAGTGACCGCTGAAGGGAAGCTGATGTCATATGGTGTCTCATCAGTATCATGCCAGATCTTAACAGAATATCCTGGCAAAACCCAGAGGGGACACCAACAGCCTGGAGAGCTGATTTTTATTAAATTTATTTATATGTATTTATATTGCTAAATTTTTAGACACATAAATACATTATTACATGACTGTAAAACACATTTCATTAATTACTATCACAAAAGTTAATGAAATGGAATAGACAAATACCTAACTACCTCCTAGTTTTGAACTAATTGGCCTTTAAATCTAGATTGCATGAGATTTTGCTAGCTTTTTAATCAAGCATGAAGTGTGATAATAAATTGTATTTATAACATATAATGCATGAAGAAATTATATATAACAAACATATTAAATATTATAGTTACAGTGTTATAGAAAACATATTTCTTATAAAATATAAAAATAATATCCATGGGACTTTCTTTACAGCAACAAATTTATTACTTACCATACCCAAGATATCGAACTAACCCAACGAAAATTTTGAAATCTAATTATGACAGAAAGAAGCATTGGGAAGAAAAGTGAAAATGCTTTGCACTATGCACGTTCCCTGATAGGCTGCAGCTGCTACCTCCACTCTTCCAAACACCTGGGGAAAGCACCCAGCTTGGCACCCCTTTCCACTCTGAGGAGCTTTGCTCAAGCACAAGAAAGGACAGCACCACTCAGCGAGGCTGGGCTGTGTTTGAAGGCACGCACAGCTATGTGAGCTAAAGGAGACTCTGCTCATGCCGTGCAAAGCCAGAAGGAGCCATGGGAAGCCAGCCCTCTGCCAGCACAATGTGGAGCACAACCCAGCACCACTGACTGAGCAAAGCAGGAGTCTGGAAGAGACTAGAGAGGCTGAGCATACTGCTGGCTAGTCACTGGCTTATACTTCCACTTGTTAATTTACTTGTAGGAACCCAGAAGGGAAAAGCAGGCTCATGTATAAAAGCATGAACTGTCTGCATGTGGAAATTACTTCACCTATTCAGAATCCAGGGGACAGATTGAAGAATACAAACTTAAAAATAAAAAAATAGCACTATGAAATAATCTGGCAACTTTCTGCTCAGGAAAGAGCTGGGGGAAACATATCCCTGCTGATTATGTGTCTAAAAGATCCAAAAGCTGTGTTCTGTATCAAACAAATCTGTACAGCACAAGCCTGTTTGCAAAAGGGAGGGAGGGTGTTTAATTGACTACTTTCAGAATGATGTAAGAGTTTTACAAAGGAGCAAGAAAAAAGAAAAAACACACAGCTCAATTCATGAAATTAAGACACTGCAGCACATAATATAAAAATATACGTGCTGTTAAAGCCTAGGCCTGTTCCTGTACCACAGAATTTACATGTGCCAAAGTGTGAGACAGTAAGTGATACTGTTGAGCCAGGTCAGGAAAAATAATTGTGCCAACAAACCCAAAAATATGATAAGAACAATGGGTGATTCCCTATTACTGCTCAAGAGATTGCTGCCTTAAGGAAACTACAGACCAAGGTCAAAGGCGTCAGAATCTGCTTTGATGGGATAATCAGCAGAAAGCCAGAAACATTTTATTCTAATCCCAGATCTGACAAAGCCCACTTTAAAACTTGGCTTGGCTTTTAAATGGCTTGTCTAGCATGACACTATCTAAAGCCTGAATGAATCAGAGTTTAACTTATATATATGTATATCTAGATTTGCCCTAGAAGTCAGGCATAAACACCTAGCCTTTGAAGATAAAATGGGCTAATTTTTTTATCCCACTGACTTTTAAAATACTGTAAAACACAGAGAAACTCCATGTCTCTAAGAAATATCCAGTAAAAATAAGACAAGGTTTTGTGAGTTTAAACTTCAGCCTTTTTCATATTTTAACAAGATGTAAAAATATTCTCTAAATAAAGCAGTTTGAAAAGAATTTTTATGTTTTTTTAATTTTGACAATGTATTAGAACATAGAGCAACAAAAGCCATATAGATTTTATATATAGAACAAAACTGATTTTGTATGTTGTAAGTATTGATAAAAATTTTTTCAGTATAGTTAGAAATTTATTTACATTTACTTTCCATTTCAAGTGAGATGTGGGGAAGCATCAGTGCTTAGTGCTGCCCCTTGGTTCAAAGGGAGCAGCACTCTCCAACAGAGAAGGGGTATATTAGTGGGAGCAGCACTTTAGAGGAACATGTGGATTGCTCCTGGGCAGGACAAGGAATTCTAAGGGTTTATTCAGCAGCAGCAGCAGCACTGCTGCTCACCTCAGTGAGCTGCTCACCCTGACACCACACATCTGGGCATTATCAGCAGCGCAAATACACCTGACTGGGGGATCTAGGGGAGAAGCAACTGGGCCTTTGCACACAAAGGCACACCCAAAATCCTTTAAAATCATTAAGCAGTTGTCTCCTACAGCCCCTGGAGAATCAGTAAGTGGCCAAAGTCAGTCAATCAACAGACCAGGTGGACTCTGGTCAGCTGGCATGAGATGGAAGATTTTCATCTGCGTTCCTAATCCAGCTGGCAAGGAAGCACCACCCAAAGTGTTAAAGCAAGTGAGGTGATATTCTTTCCTTGGTGCTACTAATGAACTGCAACAAAAAAGATCAAAGTAAAAGCTGTATTTTTGTGCCCTGCTGCTGATGTGCACTTTTTGATGTTGGTAACTACAGACCTGACCCAGGGGCTGTCCAAGCCATGTGGTGGAATGGTGCATTTGGTGCAGTGGTGCAGTATAGCCAGTATGTAAGAGGAGTGAATATCTACTCCCGTCTCCCCTCACCTCTGTGGCTCCCACCAGTTTTGGAGGTGTTTTGAGAGACCAGGCGTTTCAAACAAATTTCAGAACTAGTTTGATGAGTAGCAGTCTCCAGCTGGATCAAATGTAATCATCTACCTGCATGTGGGCACTGCTGCAGAGAAAGGGTGCTCTGATGGAAGGAAACAAAGGAACTTCAGCAGGAAGGCTCCAGACAAAAACTGAAATAATGAGCAGCCTTAAGGAAGATTTGCATGTCTGTTCATCATCAGATCTTTGATGAATGAGGACCAAAATCCTTCATGTTTTCAGTATTTCCATGATCAAGCCTGCAGTTAAACTATGCTAAATGCAGTGACTCCAGTTAAGAGTTCTATTAAATATTTTTTGTCTACTGTATTTTAAGCAAGTCCTGAAGACAACAGGAAAAATTCTGTTCTTTTCATAGTTAATGCTAAATACATTTTAAATGGCATCCAGAATAAAAAAAAAAAAGAAAAGTTAAAAGCCTTGTAACAACCAGGACAACTTTTCATTTAACAATTTTCTGTAGTCTTGGGTACAACTGTTTCTAAAACCAGATGAACAAGGGGGGTTTAATCCTTTATTTTAAGAACAAAGGAACTGTAATCTAGTCATTAAATATCTGATGATGTAGTTTAATGACATGTGAAGAAGTGCCTTGGCACAGGCTGGGGAACATGTGCTAGCAAGAGCACAGATTCCCATGTTGCTGTGAGGGAAATAAAAGCCATGCCAGGCCACTAAGGCACTTGCAAAAATTAAGCCTTTAGCAACAGAGATCAGATAGCTGGATATCCTAAATTATAAAATCTACTTTAGCAATAATAGCATTTGTAATAAGTTTCTAGAGAGGAAAAAAATATAAGGCAAAGATACATCATAAATGCACAGCATTCTCATAGACCTTTCCATCCAATTTGGTGTTAACTGAAGTTAATGAAAATGAGGGATATATGGCAAAAACCCCATTATTGTTAGCCTAATACACAGAGTAGTACCTACAGGCTCAATTCTGCAATAGTGTATTATGTAACACTTGAAATATTAATATTTGGATAGTAAAAAAATGTGAGCAAGAAAACAAAGAAAGTAGGTGCCACTGAACCAGATGTGAAGCTTCTATTTCATTAGAAAAATCTGAAGGAAATCTTCTAATCACTGACCATGCAGTTATACTTTCTATTGCAGTTGAGTGAGCGTGGAAGTGAAAATTTTGGTGATGTACTAAAAACATGATCAGAAACGCAAGCAGCTACCTTCTATAACTCTGTACACACACACACACAGATATTTATGTTTGGTAAAGATGAAAACATTGAAATGCAGAAATATTTTGATGATGAAGCAGGGGTAAGAACTATTTGCTTGCTAAGAGGTAACATTGCCCAGAAGTCTAGTTTCCTGCATTGAAACCTGACTAAAAACAAATGCCCACCTGTATCTGAAAAAAACTGTTACCATCTAATTGCAGCCTTTTATTATATTGTGCTTCCCCTCTCCATGTTAAACATTTAAAGGACATCAAGGGGAAGCACTTAGAAAGGTTTTAGATACAGAAAAATCACCACATCCAACAGGCATTTAAACCCTGACAGTAAAATTACCCCCCAATAATTGAAGTATCACTGATGTAGTTTTTAACATCTTTTTTTTTAAAGTTAGCCACAAGAGGGAGTCAATAGTACTTGAATGCAAACACCACACCCTCCCCCCTCAACAGAACCAAGACATGATGTTTAAAAAAAGAGTTTAAACAAAACACGTTCTAAAGATCCCAGTGAGATATTTTGTATGCACTTCAGGGAAATTAGGAGCACTAGCTAGAGTGTAAATGGGAAGCTTCAGTTTCTTCATATGTGAATTCACATTCACTTATTCACACATGAATTTGAGGATGAAAAGAATATCAGTAACTCATAACACAATGATCCAGACAGCATCTGATGGGATGTTTCAGTCACTTCACAGCACCATCCCTCTCACAGCCTTCAGCAGCTGTACCAATGGCTTGGGTTGCCTCACTCTGGGCCTCCATGGGCACTTCCACTGACGCCCAGGACCTGTGCACACAAGAGCCATCCCTGCCCTGTGTGACACTGAGTACCTGGCACGGGGTAACGTGATTTGCTCAGCCCTGGCCATGTAAGAGCTGTGCGTGCTTTTCTGGACATGACCAGACAGGCAGGCAGGCCCAAGCAGGAAATTCTACTTTTTGAATTGCATAAAGAGCAGGGAGCCTCTCTAAAAGGCAGGCTGGGACACCTAAAAAAACTTTACAGTCCATTCTCTCCACACCTTCACAGCCTGAGTAACCTGGAGACTGACTACAAGCTGTAGATCCAGGATCTACCTCTATAAAATAGCAATATGTTGAAGAAATTAAAATAAAATTAATTGAAGAGTCTGAATGAAAATCAGATCTGTTCCTTTTTCTAAAAGTAAGGTCAGCCTCTTTGCCATCTCTTTTTTTTTTTTTTTGTATTTTGTCTTACAAATCTTTCCTAATTAGGCCTTATTAAAATAATTTTAATTCTCATGAAAAAGCATTGAATTCCATGAATAGCTGCTTTAAGTTGAAAACAATACTCAAAGCTCAAAGATACAGCATATTCTGTCTTCATAATTTGCATACATAAACAAAGATTTGTTCTGTCCATTTCTACATTTAATTAGGAGCTCATAAAACAGAGAACCAAGTCAGAAATACCAGCATGTTTCAGCGACCCTCCATTTCTTACACTTTGCTTTTCCCATATCCATCTCCCCCACTACATTTGAGATGAGTAAAAAAACCCACCACTCTTATTATGAAGTGTATTTATATCCATCCGATAAAAAAACACTTTCTCAAGATGTCTTGTAATCTCATTTCATGTTCAGTTCTGCATTTTATTCAGATGTTCATTTTGTCCTGAGTATGCAAATGACTACTACTGACACAAGCACTGAAGATGAGATTGCTTTAAAAGTACCAAAAAACCAAAATGGAGAAACTCAACAACCTCTCATGCACACAAAACAAAAAAAAACCTGTCAAGAGATTCTGCTGGCTGAGGCAATAGAGGAATTTCATCAGTAATAGTGTCCACAGTACCGAAAATAATTCTGGACATAATTGGTACTTTGAATTGTCTACTAGCCTGGTGATTTATGATCGGATGCTTTTAACTCCAGAGCCCATTGAAAGACTGCTTTCATAATCGTGATTTCTGTTGTGAAACTTCCTAAGTTCTTCCAGCCACAATGAGGCTACAATAAAAGCCTCTAAAAAGCAAAGATTTATCATCACTAAGAAGTTGCCACAGATCTGCACAGAAGGCCACAGGACAAAGCCCACAAGCCTTAGGAGGCCAGTGAAGAGAGAACAGCTGGGTATCCACATTGGAGCATCCACTGCATTTAGAAAGTCTGTGACATCCTATTCAAACAGGAGAGATCCAAACAGATATGAAGGTCCTTTCCACCTTTATTTTTCCCACTAGGTTTGTTTCAGATTTGATTTGCATTTGAACTAGGAAACAGGCTACCAGCACTAAAGGGGTTCTCTACCACCAGAGTTTAGCCCTTCTGGGAATGAACTTACCTACCCATTAATGCTTTCCTAACACTTAAAGATGAAGACCACAAGAAATACTACCAAGTCTTATGCTTGATGACATCAAATGTTCCACTGCCTCAGCGAGGAACAGCTTTTGCCCCAGCCAGGCACACATACTGGGCACATTCTTCCTCTACTCAGAGCCACTGGAACATGTCAAGGATGGGGATAAACAAGCACCCCTTACTGGGGACAGAAAATCCTTTTACTCATGTGCCTGGAGACTGCTTTCAGCTTATACAGTCATTACGGCTCAAAGACAATTCCACTCACATATCCTACTGCAACTCACAACCAGTGGGAGAGTCAACCCCCTGTCCTCTCCTGGAAAATCTGCCCTTACTTATCTCTCCCATTTTCCCTGTGATCTGGAATAATGCCCCAAAAAACTACAATCACAGACGTCTTTGTGTGCCATATAGAAGATAAGTGATAAAAATTGTCTTCTTCAGGAACCCAATGCAAGGCAGTAGAGCCTAAATCAGCTTAGACAAGGGGTAGGACCATGTAGGCACAATGCAGGAAGCAGGCCACTCATTTTAGCTGCCTATCTCACTCGGAGCTCAATGTAACTTTGAATTTTTGCATGGCTAAGAAGCTGAAAACACAAACCCATCACATTTTACATGTTTCCATCCACAAAGAAAAAACTGACCTAGATTCTCTCATTCTTAGATTCCCTCCCAGTTCTGGCCAGGTTTTCAGAGGGCTGCTAACCTTGGCTGAGTTAAGGGTTTATAATGAAACACTAAAACACAAGTACGTTTGAGTTGGTTTGGATTTTATTATGGATGTTTTGGATGGCTATAATGCTACAGTCAATTCAGACATTCTGGGTACTTTTCATCAAAAAATTGCTGCCTGGAAAAAAAATCCCATGTTTACAATAAATTAAAATCAATCATTATTTTGGGCTTGATTCTCAACTTCACCATTCCAGGACAGCATCTGGTTTAAAACCGTGCTCCTGAACTTACAGTGAATGTACCTTGGTTTTATATCCTCTTACTACAACAGTGAAACCATTCGTGAAAAATTTTACTTGCAACTTCAAAAGAAACAAAAATATAAGGTAACAGACATGAAGATGAGTAAAGAAGTAAAATAGTAAGAAAAAAGTCAGAAAAAATAAAGCCAGAAATTCAAAATATATCAAAAGTAGTGAAACAAGACTCTTAATGTAAAAAAGGCAACATCTTCGAGCTTGTGAGATGATCTATTGCCTTGAGATGCATATGAAGATACACCATTAAGGTTAGAAAATGGCTTCTTCGTTAATTTGGTAATTTAACTAAGAAATTAATTCTCAAAATTTTAAGCAATAACATACCTCCACTGCCAATCCACAGCTCTGGAAGAAGTTGAAACGCTTATCTGAGGTGCTGGCAATGCAAAGCAGCACTTCTAACACTCTACTAAAGCAGTACAGGCCCTCCTCAGAGGGCTCAGAGTAACTTGACATTGAGAGTATGAAGGCAAATGAAAACTACATCGTGAAGATACGATGCCACAGGCTAAGTAGAGAAGGAAGTATTTTGAACACTTGAAGTTTTTTCATACTTTGTTTGATGGGCTGTCAGTTCTGTCAGCATGTAGCATAGACTGATTTTTACCCTTCAGCCAGAACAGTGACTTCAAGTAAGGATGCAGCTGGACAGAGGGAGAAAAAAAAAGAGTGGATGATGCTGACAAAACACTCTAACTCTGGAGTTCTTTAGAAATCAGACTGATGTCTGATACCATCTTCAAAGCCTTTTTGCTTTTACTTTAAATCTTCTTAAGAAAGGAATATTCTTTCTCCTAAAGAAAAACCTAAACCCAGTTTTCCACATTAATCTCCCCCAAAATGAGGTTGCAAAAAGTAGTTCTACAGCAGGAATAAAATACACTATATTATGCAAATACTGTGCATACCTTAACAATAGAGAGTTCAGAGATGCCTGTTTTCACTTACAAACAGGGACAGGGTAATTCTTTCTTAATTTTGTCTGCACTTTATTGAAATAGTTAGGAAAAGAGGAAGAAGAAACATGCCTCAAGCTTTGCCAATATCCAAACAAAACAAACAGCAGCAGGGTTTGTTTTCACTTAAGTTTCATTATAGTTCATATATAGAGAATTAATGCAATTTAAAACTGGTTTGTATTTAAGCCCATGTGTACGACAAGACTAGCCAATGTGCTCATTTGCTAGTGGAAAAGTTTTATTCCTGCCATTGTTTCCTCATGTAATGTGTATTCATATATTCTGGGGATCTTTTTCCTAAAGCACAAATATATCTTAACAAATTAGCAAAGCAGAACCAAAAGCCCATTCAAGAAATCTGAACTTCCAGGAGTTTGCAACTGACTTTACAATTCTATGACTAATGTTCCTGCACTATGGCTAAGGTTTCTTCTTCCTCCTTTCATAACTATTTCAATGAAGTGCAGACAAAATTAAGAAAGAATTACCCTGTCCCTGTTTGTAAGTGAATAAGGGTGGCAAGAGAATACCAGTCACCCAACGACCAAGCAAAACAACCTTGGCAAGGCTTTGGCAACACTGAAAGCCAAAGACACAGCCAGGAGCAAGCTGTGTTTTCCCAGGTCAGTAGAGGTCACTCAACTGAAAGCTCTTGCTATTCCTCATGCTGCTTATGCAGTTTGGCAGCTGAGCCATTTCCTATTAATTCATGTTATGGCTGACTATAGGCCACCAACATACACAATCCTAATGACAATCAGCAAGAGAAAACATTTAAATTCAGCAAAAGACACCAATTGTAGGTATCTCAGATGCAAACAACTCTCAGCCAATATGTGCATGACATAATACACCTGTGAGAGCTTGGAAGTTTTCTAGAAAACACACGCAGGCAGAGATTAAGTTTGTAACTCTTAGTCCCTACATGAGGATTCAAGGTGTTCAGTCATTTAAGGGTGGTGTTCAGCACTCCAAAAAAAGCAGCTTAGAAAGAAATGCCATTACATCTAGCAGCTAATTAACACATTTCAGACAATTCATGACAGAAAATGCATGCTCAAACATTGCGTTTCAATTCTTTGTTACCTGCTCTAGTTGCAAGATAATTACAGTTTTACATTATCCAGAGGACAATGCTAAGGAGTAAGGTGTATGGAAGGGCAATTAGGCTTCCAATTAGCAGAGGGAGTGACAGATTTTCTTACTGAAGTGGAAAATAGAGGAGAACTCTCCCGAGTCACTTTTCTATAGTGTGCATATGTTGCCGTTTAGGAATGGTATTCCCCAGTTTAGTGTTCCCACTGAAACGCTCCAAAGCATGCGCTGTTTGCTTGTTTCTTGCTTCCCCTTCCCCCTCCCACTATGGCAGGATGGAGAGGAAAACTTGAGGCACAAAAGGTAAAGATCATGGCTGAGATAAGAATGATTTCCTGGAAACAGCAATGAGATAAGAAATGTACACTAACAGCAACGACTTTAATAACAGAGAATACAAGAGAAACAAGGACTGTGTATTAAAAGTTACTCAAGAACTTTTAAGACCAAATCAGTCAAGAAGCCTCTATAAATCAATCATGACCTCAGGTACCCTGATTTAACAAGGAATCAGAAGACAGCTCACAACAATTTAACTTAAAAGTGTTCCATGGTATTTATACTATAAATTCATTGTTGGCCCATCCAACAAATATTAGATCTCTGTCCCCATGGTTTTCATGCCAATTTTCAAAGCAGGAAAAACATTCCTCCATATTTTTCCAGACTCTGCTCATCTTTCCACCAGAAATCAGACAAGAGACAGCACAGACAACTAATACAGTAGGCAACACGTGACACTAATCATCACTGCTGGTTGTGATTAAAGTTTTGACTGTCAGCATAAAATGCAAAAGGCTCCATGCTTTCAACAGCATTCCTACAGCAGCTGCCTCCTGCCTGATTGATCAGCTTGAAAAAGAGAAACAACGGCAATCTGGGAAGCACCTTCCATGGGCGGAGTTGACCATGAAATTTCCACCACACACATGCTTCAAAAAGAGTCCTTCCAGTTGGGAAGCAACAGATATGCTATGAAGTGGACGGATATCAGAACAGACATGAAAGTGGCAAAGTATTAAAACAGAAGAAACGGTTAAAATTGCCAGAATGCAATGCTTTCACTATGCTTTTCAGAGATGGGAATAAAAAAAAAAATTAATAAAATTAGAAGGGGCCTTAAGGACTACTGGAAGCAAAACACTGGGAAAAATATTGCTTAGAGCCCTGGCACTTAAAACATTAAGAACAAGAACAAAAACATCACTTTTAAGTTACTAATAAGCCCTTAAGAGAAAGCAAACTCCAACTAAAGAAACATGCAGGTGATGTTCTCTAGATCAGCATGTGCCATTACAAGCTATAAACATTTGGGAAAAGCAATTTGGTCAAATTTGTTCCAGCTCATTTATTCTCTAAACAGAGAAGCTTATCTTTTCAAGCGAAGACTAATGAAAAAAGAATGTCTTCAACCGAATAGGTCAAATGTAAACAGGTTTAAAATTAAACCACTTCTAAGATTTTAGAAATGACACTATCCACATGACTCTTCACACTCCTCTTCCTCATCTGGAACAGGAAGTCCATACCTGCCTCAAGTCTCCTGCCCTAGTTTTGCTCCTACTCAAAGGAACCATTGCTTAACTGAGTACATGTAATCAATTTGCTTGGCAGGGTTAATAACACTCAATGCTATCACTGTGACTGAAAAAGAAGCTGAGAGTTGTGTGTTGTTTGGAGAGCCTTAGATAGCAAGATTCTTTCTTGAGAACTGAATGATCGGTCTGTTGCTGTTGCTAATAATGTTTCCAGCCCTACTCCAGCTGCTCCTTTAACATTCAATTCTTCTCTACGACTTTCTGCAGTTTTACCAATGGCTGAATAAAAAGCTGTCCTGCTTGAAGGTCCTCCAAATATTTATATGTATTTATATGTTGTTTCCTGCCGCCAGTCTCCTTCATTAAAATCTAGAACACCTCCCAAGCCCATCCCAAACCCCCAACCAAACAAACACAACCCCTCCAACCAAAAATTTCACATGCTCCTCCCTGTTCCCTGCCACCCACTCAGATAGTTATTGCAATAAATACTGAATCAAAATCAAAGCACATAAGCTATTGTTGACAGGAACTAAAAAATTATTTCACACAGGAAATTTACTGATCTGAATGACAGTAGAGACAAGCTAGTTTTGGATTAAATTTTAGCCAGAGATTTTCTCTCTGTAATTTTGTACAGCCTGATATACAACTCTTGGGTCATATCATTGCTCCCAGAGATTCAAAGCCTCAATTTCATGGCCACTGAGCTCATTGAACAAAATTGCCAAATCCCTTCTGTGAAGCAATGAAGGATCTCAGATTTTTCTTGAATGGTCACTGTACCCTCAGTGTACTGCTGGATAAGACCTTCTATTCCCCCTTCGTTAACAAATGGCATGACTTGGCATCCCAGCAAATCTGCTGGGTTCAGCAATTTGAGCTACAAGAATGCAAGCTGTATGCAAATAGCCCAATTATTTTCCTCTATCCATTAAATCTAACCTAACCTGAATAAGGACTGATCAACTACAATTTATTTCAG
The DNA here is from genome assembly GCA_013401135.1 of Cettia cetti. Classification (NCBI taxonomy): domain Eukaryota; kingdom Metazoa; phylum Chordata; class Aves; order Passeriformes; family Sylviidae; genus Cettia; species Cettia cetti. The sequence continues at coordinate 117,674 of VZUI01034358.1, forward strand.
CGTTTCCTGAATTTTTTATTTCAGAGCACTTCTTCTGTTTCCAATCAAGGTTTTACATTAGAGCAATCCTTTCATACCACAAATATACAAGCACAAAACTTTTTTTCACTTAACTTCAAAGAGTCGAAAGCTTACTAGGAATTATCTAGACCATCAACTGAATCTACAAACTTCCATTTGGATTGTGTGAAAATATCAGATGATGTTAAACTGCAGCTACTTCTATGACTATGTCACTGAGTGCACCTTTTCGCAGAGCTCAAAGTACTTCTGGGGTAGTCAGTACTACACAAGTGTTGGAAATAGTGATGGAAAGTTGGGCAGTAGGATAGGACTTAACTTCTGCTACTGAGGAAACAGCAGCAGGGCCCAGCCTGCTCATCACAGCCAGTTCAAAGGTACAAACTGAGGTTAACCCACCTTACTCAGTATGGCTGAAGAATCCATCTCTCATCTCATCTTTACTCTTCCATTGAAGTAGCTGTAGGCAGCATTATGATCTCCCTCAGGCTGTTCTGCAAGCAAAACAAGCCCTGTCCTCCCAGCTTTTGGTTACAGGTAAGTGCTTGTGTCCTCAACCTTCTTTAATGATGTTTCATTTGACTGACTTTATTAAGCCACTATTTTCCATGCTCTGGGGAGCTCAAAGCACATAGAGTGGGTCTGGTTTCACAGCTGCCAAAGAGAAAGTACTACTCCCCTCAAATTTACTAATACAGCCAGCCTCGGGCCACTTTTTCCAGCCAGTTGATATTCCTCCTGCCATCAAGTAGATCAGTCATTCCATTTAGTTTGGTATTATCCATAAACTTGCTGAGAACAGACTCCGTATGATCCACCTGCATTATTAATTTGGATTTTAAACATTGTTGGCCCAGTATCAGTGCCCAAGGGATACCAGTGGTAATTAGCTGCTAGCTGAAATTTGTGCAGCTGTTAACCTGCTGATTCATATTGTAACCAATAATCTCACTTCTGAAATGCATTTTATAGTGTGAAAAAATATTTTTTAAAAAAGTTAATTAAAAACCCTCTTTATGAAAACACTTCTAAGCATTTATCTTCAGAGGCTTGTTTCCTTGAAGTACAAATCCATATGGCACAAGTTCAGGACCTCATGTTGCTGTACCAGGAAGCACCTCATACTCTCATTGATGCCACAGTTCAGGGAAATGTTTGCATCCAGAGCTGCTTGGAGCTTTCTTTGTCAGAAGTGCCAGATTTAGGACAGTCTGTCAAGCTTACCAAAGAGGGATGGACAGCTTGTCCTAGTTTCAGCTGGGATAGAGTTCATTTTCTTCCAGGTAGCTGATAAAATGAGGTGTTTTGGATTACGGATGAGAATAATGCTGATAACACACTGATGTTTCAGTTGTTGCTGAATATTCCTTACCCTAAGTCAAGGACTTCTCAGTGTCTCAGGCTCTCCCAGTGAGCAGGTGACAAAAAGCCAGGAGGGAGCACAGCCAGGACAGCTGATCTGAATTAGTCAAGGGGATACTCATACCATAGAACATCATGTCCAGTGTATAAACTGGGGGAATTTGGCCTGCTTTGGGGTGGGTATCTGTCAGTGAATGGTAGGCAATGGTATTCTGCAACACTTGTCTTTCTTTGGTTTTACTTCTTTTTATTTTTTCTTCAGTTATTAAATTGTTCTTAGCCCAGAGGTTTTATCTTTTTCTCATTCTCTTCCCCAGTTCACCATGGAGGATGAGGAGCACTGTGAGGAGCCATGTGGCACCTAGCTCCTGAGGGGTCAAACCAGACAACGACTCCACAGTCATCCCTCAAGATCATTGCAGCATGTAAGACAGGGATCCTGACTGATCAGATTCCCAACAGAAGCTTGCTTTTTCTCCACAAGCAGAATGCTGCATACGCAAAATTTCTTTTTGGAGTTCCATTTACCATGGAACATTGCTTGGGAGACCTGTAAGTGATGTCAAGTATGAGAGTTCTTCCTGAGAATAAACTGATTTAATAATGCTTGAGTTTTTAATCTTCAAAAATTGACAGACCATGTCTGCAGGGAGTAGAGGGAGCTTATGAATTTTCTGGTTAGAATGCAAAGCCATTCCACTTCAGCATTAAATTAAATTTTCTAATCTAACCTCTCATATACTCATCCTGCTTGAGAGCTTCTTGATCAAAAGCTATTAACTTTGATTATTATTTTAGTTTCTACAGAAATACACTTCTACTGTGCACAAACAACATTAGTTTCAGAATTTGTGCTATTAGAAAACACTGCTTCAAAGTGCAAAGAACAACTTTGCAGGCATTCTTTAAGAGATCTGTGTCTCCAGCAGCAGGAGCACATGAAATGTGTCTGTCTCTGTGGTTCTGAGGGCTATGAAATGGCAGAAGGAAGCTGTAAGGAAGGCAGCTGGCCCTGGAGAGTCTGTCACTTTTTGGCAGTCACCCACCACTGTTTTGATCTGCAAAATGGATGTGGGCATCACCAAAGCTCATGGTGGCACTGAAGCAGCTCGAGGCTCAGCTCCCAGGCACCACAGAGCACGATGACTCAGCTGCACTGTGGCTCCATGTCTGCAGCCCCACTGCAAACCCCCTGAATGTCAAACACACACAGCATGCCCCTAGGCATGAGGCACTAGGAATGCCTTCCCTTCAAGCTGCTCCTTCCCTTCTGGATACTGTGAGTAGTCACAGAAAACTTGTTTAATCAGCACAATATTATTCTTCTTCATACCGGGAGAAAAACACTTCTCTTCAAAGAAGTTTTCCTGAAAACCAAGACTGGCCTTACTCAAGGAGAGACTGGATTTGGGTTCATGTCTCCCTTGTCCCAGACAAACCTGAGTAACTGAACTTCTGGACATTTAAAAAACAGTACCTCTGTACCTCTGCTTCCCCAGACACATGCATACCTATTAAAAGTTTTGATTCCAACAAGTCAGCATTTTTCAAAGGAAAAAGACTGATCAGAACAATGTTCAGTTTCAACAGACAGAATAGTGCCTTTGACATCCATCTCTGAAAATATTAGGCTATTTAAGTGCACTATCATCCCTCATGAAACTTCAAGTGATTAAAAGGAGTGGAAAAACTAGAACCTGGTCCAGCTTTCTGACATGTCTCTCCAGACATTCTCTCTGGAATCAAGATGCTTGGCTTTACCTTAATCCATGCCTTTGAGTTAAGCTCTAGGAACAAGTACCATAACTTTCCATTCAAATCTTGTATTGTTAGGCCCATCCAGAAGGCAAATGTCATTTCAGAGTGAACCATCTGCTCTCTCTCATCTCCAGTTCCACAGTGTATCACTGACAAGTCTTACTGATGAAATTTCATAGCATAGGCAACTAACGTATACACTGTGTGCACCTAGCATTTATTTTAAACGTACATACATGTTTGTACACAATTTTAAAAAATCACTGCAGAAACAGGAAGAGAGGAAAGCAGAATACACAACATTTTTAAAGGGCATGGACTCAAGCAGTGTGAGACTGGATTATATAGAAGACTTTAAATGCATTACCTCTGTCAGTCTGTGCCATGCCAGATGTGGAGAGGGCAATGGAAACACTTTGTGCAAGCAGCAAGTGAGCTTAAACCTACTGCCTGCTATAAACAGATGGACTGTGGCAACTACCTGACTTCCATGCAAATAGTGATTGACAGAAAAATAGAAATTGGAAAAAAATTAAAATTAAACTTAAAAATAAAAAGCCCCACACCTCTGAAGCATAAACTATAGGAAGACCTGGGCCAAGCATAAACACTAGCCCAAATTCCCAGAGAACTCAGGCAGACTGGAGACCTTCAGACGTAGCTACAGATGCTTTACAGGCTGAGGGAAGGCAGAGCAATACATACTTCACACCAGCAGTACCCAAAATGCTGGGGAAAGACGCAAGCATTAAGGATCAGTTTTAGATATAGTCCTACTTTCTCTTCTCACTTGTGATTATCTTACAGGCAAGTGTTCTTACACTCACCTGACACTACATTAAGATTGTATCTTTCAGAACACTTTTTACTCCTTCCTTTATTTCCATCCTACCTGCTGATAGGTGACACGTAAAATACACAAAGTTGATAAACCTATTTACTGCACATTGAGTTAACAGAAGTTTACAACCTCTTTGTACAGCTCTGAGGGAGATATGTTCATATTTCTGCACTCACAGGAAAATACAGGATCTGCAGTAAGTTGCCAACTGCTTCTGAGACCTCAACTGTCCCTTTCATTATTTGGGAGATTTAACTACCAGGCTTCTACAGTAAATTACACTAATAGCACATCTTGGAAGTACCACTCAATGACAGAACCTTCCCTCCTTTGTGTACCAGATTTTTAATTAAAGACAATCAATTTTCTGCTTTGCTTAAAATATGCATTTAGCATGCAACAGTCTCACGAACATTGTTACTTGACTTAATGAACACACCGGGGTCTAATTCCCTCATATCCTCAAATTCTTTTTGTCTCCTGCCAGCAAGCAACACCTGCTGTGACTCCCCATGACTTCCACAGCAATACACAGCATCAGGCATCTCACAGGCTTGAGCCTTTTAAAGAGTTTAACAAGGTTTTATATAATGAGGTTATTGAGGAATGCTCTTTCTGTGGAGAGAAGTTTTTCCTCATCTGAAAACAGCTTGGTGTTGTTAATTAATGTTTTCTTGCCTCTGAGGGTCATCTCACATTCTTTTCTATCCATTCACACGAGAGAAGGAACTGCACACGAGAGAAGGATCTGCAGTAGTTCTGAATGCCAAGATGTCTCTAGACCTGAGGTGGGGAAAAGGCCCTGTGAGGATCTAGGAATGGAAAGGGCACATCCAGTACCAGAAGGATGTTGCAGTGAGAAACTACATGTGGCTTTTCTATACAAATCTGCAGATGGGTGCAAATTATTGCTCACAAAACACACGCTCCTGTGTGCTATCTAAGATCAGTCACCCAGTAAAGCAGATGACTACACTGCAGGCATATTCAGAGGTGACTGCATCTCAGGGAATGCAGCATGGGAACAGCACACCATGCCCACAAAATTAAGAGACATGGCAGTCTAGGGGTCAGGGTGCTTTGCTTTTATTTTGGGATGTTGAAGATTTTTCTTAGAAACTACTGACAGAAGTTGCAGAAGAGAAGCAGGATCCTGTAACAGACTTTTCAGAAGATTAGAAGGAAAGAACAATAGCTTAGGGAGAACAGAAGAACTGTTTTGTCAGATGCTCTGCCAAGCTTGTGTTAATAACAAAACAGTGTCCTAAAAGAATTTGTTAATATGGCAACGAGTCTCTCCTGGACTGATGAAAGATAAGGTTATGTAAAGCATTGCAGATCTCTTTGAGCACCAGTTTCTGCTGCTCAAGTTAAAGCTATAGATCTTGGCTGTTGGAAGACCTGCTCATTTGCCAGTGAGCTGGCAGTAGTCCTTGATGTGCTGTAAGTTCAGCCAAGCAACTTCCACTTCTTTTCAGAGGACCATCTCTTTCAAAAGTCACAAATAATTATTTCCAGTAGTTTCAGCCTCTCAAACAAAGAAACAAAAAATTACTAGCTACCTACAGAAGTAAAGATACCTCCTATTAAGATCACACTTTTCTGTTCAGAAGAGCTCTCAATTTGTTCTGATCCCACTAAAACCCAAGCAAGCAATTAAACACATTCCTTTATTGAAGTCCCCTTTGTCCCATAAGTCATCCATTCATACCTACCTTTCAGGTATTTATGTTACTTTATGGCACCTATTATCCCAGCAGATTAACACAGACTCCGGCCCAGAGAATTTATCCTTATACTTTAGCCAAGAAACAATGAAGGGAGAGGGGGAACAATAACTAGGAATGTGAAAATGAAGCTATATGATTATGAAAATGTCATGAATGGTAGAAGACTGGCAAAGAATTTAGAGAGGAATGCTGCTTTACACAACATATTGTGATACTCTAGATTGAAAAGATGAACACCATTTTGGGTTATGCCATAGACGAGAAATAGACAATTGACATTACTTATCTGGATTACAGTGACTAAACTTTATGGATGAAAACAAAGGGAAAGTTCTAGCTTGAGTGAAGCTTCGAAGTTAAATCAGTGCCATGCAAAGATGCATTCTAAGTTTCCATGAACTGTCAAGAAAATGGATTAAATACAACTTCAGAGCAGTGCCTAATGATGGATTTTTACATGCAACTGCTTTCCATGATCTTCAACATATGGTTATTGAAAATCAGTTTTCTTTGTTCCTTTCTTATAACACAGATTTATGATTATGTTTGTTTTCCTTTCTCTTCTAGGGCAAAACTTTTAATGTAAAAAGTCATGAAAAAAGAATCTTGCCATTAGAGTGTTACATGCTCCAAGCAGCAACTCCCTCCTCTCCTGCAAGCATCCCAGGACAGCTTGTACTTATCTCAATCACCAGTGTACATATGCAGCTCAAACCAAGGCTGTGAGGAACTTGGCAGCATTTACCTTCACAGGCTTGCCACTCCCAGAATTTTGTTGCTTTCTGACCTGCATTACAACACAAAAGAAGCAGCCAGAAATGCCTAATTTTGACTTAAGGGTCACAAAGATGTGAAAATCACAAGTTTGCATGGTTAAGGTGGAAACCAGAGCCTGACTGAGAGACAGATCCTGTAAAATCGTTTTTGAGAAGTGAGGATCTTCTGTTCCTAGGCCAAGTTTCAGGTTAGGATTGGATACAAGACTGAAGTTTGTATTCAGTCCCCTGACTGCAGCTCCTTTCCAGTGCAAGGAGAGACATAAACACCCAGTATTACCACATTTAAGTAACCTTAGCAGAATTTGGGTCTTTAGAGTTTATAGCTTATGAAATACAGCTAGAAACTGAAAAAGCTTTTTTTATTATTATTCTTTTTTTTTTTTTCCCCACCACATTTCATTTTCTGATTTCACAGAACTGTTTCTTCTTTCACAGAGTATTCTGAGTTGGAATGGACTCAGGACAAAGATAAATATAGGATTTCAGTTCTTATACTTGTAAACTTTCAGTGCTGTTGCATGACCTTCAAAATTCTAACAAACCAAAGAAATTAAATAAAGGAAAAGGAATATAAAATTTTGGTCAGCATTTTACAGAACCACTCCTATCACAGGTCACTAAATGCTCTTAAAACTTTCCAAGAAAGCAGAGATGCTGGGAAAACATTAAGAAATAACAAACCTGGCCCCCATATAAAAACAGGAGTACTTGATTAAGATTAATCAATGCAGATATCTCAATGTTTGTCATCTGCATGCAAAAGAACAGGGAACTATAAACAGGGCTAGGAAGGGAATATGATAGGATGAAAAGAAGCATAAAACCAAAGAACTCCTATCCTAAACTGTCCCTCTATGAAAAGAGAGAAAGAGCTTTAAGACAGAAGTGTGTGTATGTGAATTTTTGCTACATCTGCTGCCTTGTACAGACACTTGGGGATCTGCCATCAAAAATAAAACGAGCAGTTTGCCAGCAACATACCGAACATTAGTGGTCTTTTACATAGCTACAGGTTTTACTCACAACAGCGCTGCCAAATGACAGCAGGGTTTTGTTCAAACACTTGCTTCACTTTCGCGTTGCAGAACAATTGCCTGCCGAGCTATTGAAAATCACTCTGATAAATATCTGATAAATACATCCGATACAGGCATACAGAAAACCCACAGGGTTTCAGTTGTTACTATGTCACTACAGGGCCTTTAATCATACAATCACTTGTCAAAACAGTTACTGTGTCAAAAGTGGAAAGAAAACGCTATGGTTTCTTGCAACATAATACTAACCAACCCAAAACTGGAGTAAAGAGTTCCACAGTAACACTCAAAGTGTGCTAAAAAAGAAACTTCAAATCTAGAAGTTCGTCAACTTCATTGGCTTTCTTTGGTTATCATTTTACAAACCACGAACTCTTAGAGAAAGTATGATCTGGTTTTTTCCACATGGTTGAGCTTTATAGGATCACTTGAAAATATTAAAATTTGGGAAAGTAAGTTTGGAGCTACTGCTAGGTTAAGAGGAACAAAATACCACCCTTTACCTATCCATGACCATATCACAGTTCAAGTGAAAGCAGATGAGCTTTTCCATTAATACACACAAAGCAGAAAAACACGTGCCTTCTGCAGTCAGCTAAACCACAATATTAACTTTGTTAAACTGCTGATTAGGAGCATGATATGGTCAAAAGAGGGGGAAGAAGATGAGCATCCATGTGCAGTCCATTCAATCATGAAATGTTAACGGTCCTCTGAAAACCACTAACAAAAAAAACTCAAGGCCAGTTCAGTCTACAGACAAGGTTCATAAGTCCACATCCAAACTAAAAGAACTTGGCAGGACAAAATATCAGCATCTTGTCCGTGTCATTTCTAAGAGTTGGAAGTAAAATCTTTGCCATAAAGCAGTGTAAAATGATCCAAATAACTATTCTTTCCAACTACTCCTCAGACTAGTTAGTTATCAAAAACTGAATCAAAATAAAATCAGTAACAAAGCCCCTCCCAAGAAACTCAGCTGTATGAGATATTCTTTCAGAATTACTAGAAAGCGTAGAAAGCATTTGCTTGTGTTATAACAGCTTTTCTCTTACCCAAACAAGGCTGCAACTGCCTGTCACATCTGATTTTCAGCAGGTAAGATAACCTCTGATGAGTCACCAAGCTTTGCTATCCTTGAAATGAAATTTAACTGTGGCTGGAGAAGTAAAGGATCAAAAAGTGAAAGTTAAAAAAATAACCCAAACAACTTTGAAAACTTGGAAACAAATAGCAGTGGTATTTGACAGTTGGTTCACTGCTCTTAGACTGACCAAGTCGGGTTTTTTGGAATGTGTCCTGAGGACAATTCTCTCCTCTCTCTGTGCACGCCTTCCAGACATCTGGATCTCTCATGAAAATGACAATGCTTGTCTGTGCTGGAGTTGAATTCATGTGTGCCTGTGACCACCCTATCAAGTCTCAGTCACTTCCCACGCTTTCGCCAAAACAGCAGACACTTACAGAGGACTCCTGTTTTGTGCATCACTTTTCCCACCAACCACTTCAGGAGAACATGCAAGGCTGCATGACTGGCCTCAAGCTCCCATTGCATAGTCTGGACCAGATTAAAAATTAACATTGGAAAGCCTTGATCCCTCCTGGCCAACCTCCCAATGTATATACTGGGCACAATGTTCTGTGGTATGGAATATATCCTCAGCCAGTTTGGGTCAGCTGTCCTGGCCATGCTCTCTCACAGCTTTCTGCACACCTACTCATGGGCAGAGCCTCAGACACTGAGAAGTCCTCAACTTAGAGTAAGCACTGCTCAGTGACAACTAAAACAGTGATATTAGTGATATCTGATCTTATCACTGATAATTGTTATCAACATTTTTCTCATTCTAAATCCGAAACACAACCAGCTATTAAGAAAAAATGAAGTCTACCCCAGCTGAAACCAGGACAATGTCAAATTAACTCACCAAAATTCCTGTTTTAAACAGGAATTCTGCATTGCTGAAGGGTTGCCCAATCTCCCCCAGACAGTGACAAGAGCCAGACAAAGGAAGGACTGTCCTGTTGTCTCCTCCAGTCTATAGGGAAACTGCCAAGAATTCTAACGACAAAGTGTCTCTGCCTCTCTTGAACAGTCAAGCAGGGTTGATGGCACGGACCAGCCACTATTAAGCTAAGGGGGGAAGTGACATCAGAACTTTCTATTTATCTGCATCTCCAGCAGTCCAGCAAAGCAACAGCTGACAAACGAAGATATCAGACAATTTGTCCTCCTGCTTTCAAAGGGAAGTTAACCAATACCTCATGACTTCTACTTCCAGAAAACAGCACCAACAGGTAGATCCATCATCACTTGGCTTATCACAATGCAAGAGGGACTGACTATGACTCTCTGGCAGCCTGGGCATAAGCCAGCCACAGCCCCCTTCATTTGCTTCTACTGCGCTTGCTGCTTGCCAGCTGGGCTGCAGATTACACCTCAGCAAGATGAGAAGTTATCCTGGTTCCTGCTCTTCCTTCTGATACATGTTTTGTTTTAGAAAACCTTTCATTTTCTCACTACACTATCCCAAGGATAGATTTATGAATCTCTACCTCAAATTCCTTTTGAAAAAAAAAAGAAAAATTAAAAAAAAAATTTATATATATATATATATTCCTTCTGTGTTTTTAGACTACTTCCTAGAAGGGGTCCAACTCTTCTGTTTACAGGTTTACAATGCTCAAATATAAATTTCAGCATAAACTTTCTCCCTATCTTGGCTACTTTTTTTTTTCCTTCTGGAGGTTGCCATCAATTACCTAAAGAGTCTCCCAGCTTTATTGCATTTGCCAGGAATACTGAGGTAAGACAGCATGTAAAGATTAGGGAGCCCAAGCCCACTTCTCCAAAACCTAGGAAGAAGCGCCTACCTAAATTGATATTGGGGGGAAAGATAAAATTGAAGTCAGGGGAATTGGAACATTGGAAAAATTGTTCTGAAAGGTTTAATATTTTAAAAAGCTAGATTTTTTTTTTTTTTTTAGTGCAGCAGGGCTGTCAGACTATGCAACTCTATTTCAAGGCATAGCACTGATCAGCTGCAGCTCCTACAAACACAGTACTGCCAAAACTTATTCTCTAGTTACTGTTTCAATTTCCAAAGACTTTCTTCCTCTGCAGTGGCAGGAACTGTTTGTGACACTAGAACAAAGTGTGTTGGTAAATTTTTTTTACATACAATGGACTAAGTTATTGATGCTCTCAAAGTTCTTCTTTGAATACTTCTTTGATGAGGTATTATCACCACCATCACTGTGTGTAACGAGGCACATCCATTTGGCAGGTTTTCCTCTAGAAATTAAAATATCTCCATTATTATGCCATTATAACATTGACTCTATTATGTCTATTATGCCCATTTCTGCGTCCCGTGGTTATAATTCTCATTTACCCACCATCAAAATAAACATTTCCTAGTTTTACTGTTAGAGAAACAAACAAGGGAAAACAACCAACATGGTTCTAGCTTATTTGGTAATGCAAGATCACTTGCAATATTCAGTATGCTTGATAGCTTTTGCAAGAAAAAAAGTTATCCTTATTTCCTAAACCTACTAAAGCAATATTTTCTATCTGGTAATTAACTATTCCTCATTTTTCTCACTGTAGAAGTGGTAAAGTCCAGTCTCACTAAGAAATAATTGAGACTGTGGCCTGTCCATAAAGGTGCTATTTTTCCCCATGAAATAATATTTTTCTTATGCTTTCAATGTAGTACATCTCCAGGAACAAGACACCTCTTACCATGCTAGTGCAAACCATTCAATAAAATTTAGCTTGTGCCAGAAGGCAGACTCCTAATAGCTTTTAAATACAGGCTCTGCTGAAGATCGTATTACCTGTTGGGCAGTTGAATAAAGCCACAAGTGATCTCATCTAGAAGGGAAAGTTTCTATATGCAAATAACACAAATGTTTCCACAAGAAACTACAGAACAATTATTTCATCATTTATATAATATGTTATATATGTATGTGCATGTACCTATCAATATGTACATTAAGAGTAATATAGATTTACATTTTGCTAATACAAGTTCTGGCTCAACATCATACAATGCTACTGACAGCAGAGTAAGGCCCAGTGAGAGTCAAAAACTGGCCATGGCAGGAGGTCAGATGTAGAAAGGTAGTTTCTGTAAATGCTTCCTCCAACACGAACATCAATAGTCAAGTTGGAATCTCACTGCCTGGAGTGATCCTAGAAGTCACCATAACAGAAATTACATGTTTCCCCACACAGAACTGCTCAAGTCTGCTATAGAGCCCCTTTGATCAGAGATGGGTAAGGGAGGACATGGTAAGTCTGATACGAAGCGGAATTAAAAAAAAAAAAAAAAAAAAAAAGGTGTCTGGCCACTCCTTTTCTGAGTTGTGCTGACCCAATAAAAGTAGATTTGACATTTGAGGTATTTTGTTCCATCAACACCTTTCAAGAGTGGATTTACCAAGAAAAGGCTTCACAATTTAATTTACTAATCAGAACCTGCCTCCCAGAAAGGACTAATGTGTCCTATTTAGTCTACTTTGGCAAGTCATTAAGCATTTTCTAACAACGTATCCTATTTTCCTAACAAGTGACTAAAGGGCTCTCAGTCTGCCAGAAGAATGTACACACACAAAGGCATGGTTGCTCCTCCACTAGGATTTAATGGTTCTAAAAACTGAACTGTAACACAGGCTGAAAAAAACAAAACAGTTTCCAGTGCTAGATTACTCATATGATCAGCTTCCAGTCAGATATATACCTGTCCCAACCGATTTTGCAGTTTTAGCACTAAGTATCTTCTCCAGCCATCAGTAACACAAGATGAAACAAAAATTCAAACTGTAGAAGCCACTTCCAGCAGATAAACTCTTTGCTAGCCCTCTCCTGCCTGCTGCTAAGCCAGCCTTCTATCTAGAGGAAAGACCTTTGTGGTTTTTTTCCTGCCTTAGCATTATGCTGGAAACAATGGCCTTTTTGTTCCATGGCAAGACTACAGGAGCCGAAGCTGCGCGCACAATTGTGTGATCATTGCGCGGCCCCGTGTCCCAACCTTTGCGAAACACGGCGGCACAAAGCTATCCAGCTGACTAATGAGAAGATCCAAGGGAAACAATGAACAAAACTGTCACTTCCAACAATGCAGAAGGCCACTTCAGTATTCCCACAATTTCTTGCCAAGTTTTCTTTCCTTGTGTGATTTCCTACATCAAATAACTACTGTCAGTTTTGACTGCTTAAATGATTAATTATTCTGACCATAAATATTCTTAAGAGAAATGAGTGACCTAGACCTGGAACATTTATTTGCCATAATAATCATAACTTTATGTCCCTGAACATGAAGAAGGGTCTGAGACACGGAATAGTTTATTCCCAAGGCTCCAAAACCCAAATGCTGCCCTGCCTGGCATCTCTGGGGTGGGTCCAACATACAAAAGCCAGATCATGTTGTCCCCATGGAGGACACCCGTGTAACAAAACTACTCTAGAAGCCAGGGCAGAAGTATTATTCCAGAAATGAAGACACTTCTGGAAGTCTTTTTGCCTGGTAACATTACAACTAGAGCCTTCTGGGTGCACAGCAGCAGTGGCTGTGCAGATTTTCAACTGGTTTACAGCTGTGCCTCTTGTCTGCAGCATCGAAGAATTTCAGTTCACTGTCTCATCCTGCCACACCAACAGATATAATGGTTATGTGCCGTGCTTGTTGCTTTGTGTTTTCAGTGGGTCAGAGACACACATGCAAGGAGGAAATTTTCATTGTGTTCATTCATAAGAGCAAATTGTTCCACTTGGAAAATAGTAGGGGGAGAAACACATGATGTCCACCCTTTGACAACTTTTCACTATCTTCACAATTCTGCAACTAATTGAGCAAGTGTGGGAGCAGGGCTGCAAAATGCTGCTAGGAGTCCTACTCCTTCACCTTGCAAGAGTAACCTCCTCACCACACCTAGTGGTAAAACTCTTCACCATAAATACAAGCCTTATCCAAAAAGTGCATCTGTTATTTAGAGATAATTCCATTTTTTAGTCATGGTCTGTTTTGCATATGGCTACCAATCATGCTAAACCCTGCATATTCCATTCAGCAAAGCCATACAGATTAAATGGCCAATGAGAAACCCAAATAATACTATGAAAAGAAGTGGCTTGCTTCAACTCACACTGCTCAAACTTGATGGCTCAGGTCCTTGGGACCCAAAGTAGTCTCTAAATAAAATGCTGAAGAAGAGAAGATTCATCCTAAACCTAGTACAGCTTTCACCCAACCTCACTGTTCTTTGAACTCCACACTGTATTCATCATTTCTGGGGGAAGCGTGGGTGGTAGTTTGCCTTTTCTATCATTCTTGGGGAAAAAAATAAAAATTAAAAAAAAAAAGAAAAAAAACAGCGAGTATTCTAGTATTTGCTTTGCAACTCACTTCATTCCACTGCAGTACTCCTGCCCTGCAAGACATTGGCAGAATTTTTTGAGGCAAAAAAACTCATTCCATATTCAGGACTTGTTCCTTACTTTTATTCAGATTATAATAAAATGATAGTAAATGTTATGCATTTACTCAATTAAAAATAGACTTTGACCCACCTGGCAAAACAAAGAACAGACAGGAAAAAACACTCAAATATTGTTGAAGAAAAACCAGTAATATAATGTACTCCAAATTATTCTAGAATACTAAATAATACATTTTAACGAGTTAGAGTAATAGATTGTGTGATAATATAGTGACATATCAGGAAGATATGGAAATTTTAAAATACTTCAATTTTAACCTTTAGCATCCAGTTAGCTTCCAGAGCCCCATCCAATCTGACCTTTAATGTTTCCAGGGATGGGGCATCCACCACCTCTTTGGGAAACCTATAACAATGTTTCACCACTCTCCCAGTAAACAACTTCCTTCTGCCTAGTCTAAATCTGCTCACCTTTAGTTTGAAACCATTACCTCTTGCCCTAACACAACAGGTCCTTCTAAAAAGTCTGCTCCCATCAGAGAGATGGGATGTACATGTGGATGTAGAGGTGGATATGACAGGAAGCAGGAGGCGGCCACATGAACTGAACCCCAAGTCTAAGGTTGTGAGATCGCAGAGTCCTTCACCCACCACACAGATATCAGAGATCTTTACTTTATGTTAGTATTTTAATGAATACTAAACACAGCACACAACTGTTGGAATTGGTGGTGGAAGCTGCCGGGTCCTTTGAACAAGGACTATTAACTCAGTTTAACTGCTCCTGCTAAAGAAAAATTTTAGATTCCTTATATCTTCCTAAGTCAAATGTCAACCTGTCAAAAAAAGCCAGAAAGGTTTCCCAATTTCACCAAAACTTCATGTTTCACACTCACATGCAAGGATGACAGAAAGGCTTACCAAAACCCATAAGTTGTACGGTAAAAGAAGGAACAGTTGAAAAAAAATGAAGTATACTAAACATGATCTTTCACTTCAGAGTCTTTTCCCCATCTGACTACCCATGGTAAAGTCATTTTATGAGGCTGTGACTGCTAGAGATGTGCTGCAAAGTATTTGTAGTGCTTGTGATTAGCCTGTGCTGATACCAGGGGATACACTGTTATCTTCCAAACAGCACAAAACAGTTCTGACAATTCGTGACATATTTCCAATTGTACTATCAAATTGCAAGGGTTTCTCGCAGGCTTATCAGCCTAAAATTTAGTGGTTTGACTGTTCTGCATTGAATCCCTGAGCACACCAGCTGTAGCACTTACCACTGTAGCCTAATAGACAAAGCAATAGAAGGGAGTTGGCAGGCAAAAACAAAAATGTGATTTTATGGGCTAGCATATACCCACAAAAACAGTGGTGGAACACAAGCCCAATCAATATAGGACCGTAGGGACCCCTGTTTATGTAACGTGAAGCCAGAACACATTAAACTCTTAAGTTCTTTCCAGTGTTAGAGGTTTGCAGCATGCTTTGTACAGACTTTGGAACAGTATCTCATTTACTTTGCCAGCAAAAACATTGCAGATGGAACTGTCAGATCTTCTTGTTTAGTGGCGCCTGCTTTTCTAACACGTGACTTTTTTAAATAACAACTGTCACTCACCAGATAAGCTCAATGTGTTTTCCAGCACCTGCAAAAATGCTTTGAGGACAAAGAATAGGTTTCAACAACTGACAAACTACAAACTGCCCTTCAAAAAGCCCTTCTAGGATGTTTTAAACTTCATGTTTTTCACTACTATAATTCTGGTATATTGTATATTTGAAGGATCTGCCACTGCAAGAATCTGTTGTAGATTTGCTGATTACTTGCACATATTGTGCTATTTCTTCATTTTTTCACAACTAAACAAACAGGTAAGATCATCCTAGAGATAAATTTGGTGTGTCTATGGTGTAAAAATGGCTAACAGCAAGCTTAAGGCTCCAGTCCTATAAGCCTCATTCATAATGCATTTCTTCATACCTATCAGGATTCAGAGAAGGCTTAAGGGTACTCTCAGTCATTTCTGTGGGAATAGAAGAAAGCCAGCACAAGGTGTTTTTGAAAGGCAGCCTTGGAAGCAGGACATGAATTTTCACTGGAATCAAATCCCAAAACCAAATGCTGAAAAAGAGTTCAGAGTTCAAACTCAGAGTCTGGCTCCTGCTACTTTTCTCACTTGTCCTTAGGAGTGATGACTAAAAATCCTTACTATAGAGTATTGCATAAAGGAGTCTTTTTGTTTTAGTACGTTATTACAAAAAAAAGACCAAAAAAAGCAAAAAAACCCCAAACAAACTAATTTCATTTAAAAAAGCCCATTTTTTTTTTAATTTTGTAATAAAGAAAACATAAAAGAATCCTGCAGCCATACATGCAGAGAAGTAGTTAATAAATACAGCACAACCAAGTTTTGTGGTGTTTCCCAAAACTGCCTGGGAAATGGCAGAAAATCACTGCTATGAAATAAAATCAGCTAACAATTAATTCTAGACCATAAAACTTCCCATTACAAAAACATCAGTAACAAACACTATAAAAAAAATCCCTTTCAAGGAAACTTAGCAAAGCTGTAGTTAATCAGAATACCAGGAAGGAAAAATGCAAACTTGGAAGACTGACACTGGCACAACCGTTGCTGATAAAAAGGAAGAAGCAGGAAGCAGACAGCTCATGTGATATGGCTTAAGCCATACATATGCAAAGACTTAAAGATCTACAAGCAGAAAAGTTAGTATGAAGAAGATACATCACACAAGCAAAAGAGTAGCATTTATAGAAGGGCTTGGTCATGACAAGTATTTTTGGGGTTTTGTGATTTAATTGGTTGTTTCTGTGGAAGGCATGTTTCTGCTAATTTTGGCTGGTTGAACTACAAGAAATTATTTCACAGCTCCTGCTTCACTACAAATGTAGAATCAAGATGGGAAACTATATTTTTCTTGTAAACCTAGAAGCATTTAAAGAAGGCCATTAAAAAAGATAAGTATTCCAAGGTAATTCCTTTAAAAAGCTACATTGCCAAGCTACATTGACTGTCCATACTAAATTTAGGGAGGGATATTAAAAAGATGATGTTACTTGCTCAGGCATTTCAGTCTCTCCATGTTCAGTCTAGACTTCGATGCATAACGAAAAATATTACCATTTGCCAAAACCCCCAATGGCAATTGCTATAGCCTTTATTAGAAGCAACTAAAATTTAATACCACCCACTTCTCTCCAAAGAGCGTTTAGCAACACAGACCTGAAATTTACTCAACAAATGTAGCTTTCATACATCTATTCTAACTCTAGTACTGAAAGAAAACTGTATCAACGTGTTTCTGTAACAGAGAATGATTTAATAAGGAGCAACTGCTGACAGGGTTCGTTAGATGCTTACATCTAATTAACTACACACACTAGTCAACACTTTGCTCAAGCACTCATTATTAATCTGAGTTGCTGGCTAATAACGTCCTATATGCATATATATCCACATTTATATAAACATGTGGTGTTAAATATGATACTGTCAGTCTCCTTTAAGAGAAGAGTAAGTTTGTCAGTTTACTCCATGTTTCTTGCAGATGTCTTTGAATAAGTGGTTTCTACCATATTGTTGGAGGAATCTTCTTTCTTAGGAGTGATTGTTTGTTTTGTTTTTTATGACTGCTCATTCCGTCTAGACAATGTTGAGAAACTGTTCTGTGGAAAATGTGGGTGACAACCTAAACAGAGGCTGATCTCCCATCTAATCTACAGCAAAAAGGCAGCAACAGCTTAATCACAAATCACCTGTTACTCAGAATGAATGATGGTATTCTATTCTAATCTTTAACCAGCAACACAAAGTATCTCCTTTCTTACAATACTGCATTGCATAAACTCTTAAAGCATCCTTGCTTCCCCTGAGGTTAAATGTAATATGTACCTGGTTGGCAAAAGATAGGCAGAGGAGATTCCTTTAAGATTTCCATTTCCACTAACTGAATTTAAAATGTTTACCTATGTTGCCTTTACTTTTTGTAATGAAAGTTGGAAAGTTTCAGTAACCCACAAAGGCCCAAAACACTGAAGCTTTATCTTATGAGATCTGTCAGATCTAAAATATTCATGAACACTGCAGTTTGACAGTGTGGCAAAGTCAGTGATTACATGTACAAGAAGGCACTGCAACAGTTGCTCAGCCAAGTCCTAAGGTCCTAAAAGTATTACTCACAATGCCATGGGAAAGTGATGCTCTTAGGCAACCTAGAGCCCATTCTGCTGTAAGGATACAAACACAGGGCAAGGTCACAGAAGAAGAAGGAAGGACAGCACAAACCTATTCCTTTAGCTGCACAAAAGGCAGAGGAGGCGGTGAAAATGGGGGGAACACCCGAAGCCATGGCTGAAATCTGTCAGCCAAGAGGCTCAGAGTGTCTGTCCCAGTTATCTTGCTGAAGATCGGAGTAGGAATTACCCATGAATATTGGTTGGCTTCTGCAATTGCCTTCCTTAACACCAGATTTCTAGAATGCTCCTGTGCCAAAGGTCCTCTGATAAAAGTAGAGGGTTGAGGGTGGGCTTTATGTGTGGGTTTTTTGCTTATTTGGATTGTTTTTTCAGGGAGAGGGAGACTTTTTGTTTGCTTTCAGCTCATTTAGTAGGTTTTGTAGGGATTTCTTTGTTGTTATGAGTCTTGGAAGACAAAACTATAGACAGGAAGGAAAGTAAGGAGTCTTAGGGTCAGTCTAGATAACACTTCATAAAAAAAAAAAAGGAGAAGGGCCCATTATTTTGTGAGAAAACAGAAATTAAAGTGGAATTTGCAAGTCGTCATCACAGCACATGTATCTGTAGGTATGAATGAAGCCTGACATCCTATGACAGATTTAAATTTTCATCCTCTATGTGAAAGGCAGTAGCAAAGTTGTCCTTTTAAGTACAGAGATTATTCTTGGGGTATGGGTATGTTTTCATATATGCAAATAATAGATCTTTCACCTATGGAAAAGGACACATATAGTACTCAATTTTTGCTTCATTAGTTTTTCCTTCTTTTCTCCTGTTCTCATATGAATCAGTTCTTGACTGCCTCCCCTGAGTCAAAAGACAGACAGATATGTTAATCATCTGACTACCAGAAAACTAGTTTGGTTTTTTTTTAGTCATGTCTGGTTTTGTTTGTTTTTCCTTTATAAATGGTTTGAGAACCACTGAATCACAGATACCTGGGTTACCCTGTTCTGTGTCAAAGGAAGAACAGAAAACTGTCTCTTCAACATGTATGTTTACATGAGACATTGGCAAGACAGAGATGCTCTAATTCCTCTCCCCTCCCTTTTTGGTCTCAATATCTTGGCCACTGCCTGATAAAAAACATATGAAAGAAGCAATGCAACAAGAAAAAAAAATTCACATTCCAAGCATTAACATCCCATATGCTGAGCACCAGACTCAGTTATAGTTTTGAAATACATTACAGATGTAGCTTAAACCAAATGGGTGCAAGATGTACAGTCAGATATGAATTTACAGACAAGTGTTAGGAAATAGCTGGCAGAGGACAGGCAATGTTGTTTGCATTTTGCCAGCCCAAAATATTTTCCCCTTTCCTTCCACCCCTCTCTCCCTTTAGGAGTTTTGGCAGCTGTGTCTCAATCCCTTCAAATTACTCTTCTAATTGGGTATTTCTAAGTAAAAAGACTAGAAGACAGTACCTCTTCATTAGAGAACTATAAAAACAAGAGGTGCACGACGAGAAAACAAAAAGGTTGAAGAAAAATAATATAATGGTAAAAGTTCTTACCTACAATAAGGAACTGTACAGCCTTTAAACAGTTTAACAGCACAAGGCAAACCAGGACCACACTGATGCTGCCAAGTTACCACATAACCAGCCGTGACTGTGCAAGGATGGCTTTTGACTGGAACAGCAAGCATTGTGCTGTTTTTCACATAAAATCTCTCCAGGCCTCAAGCACCAATGTAGTCTGTGTCTGATCATATTTCTCTATAAGCCAAGATAAAATTCTCTTGCAACTTCATCCTTCTCAACCAGATATTTTGAGAGCCAGTGCATTTAGCATGATCTCAGAAGTGACATTTCCTGATACAGTAAAGCATTCCAAGGGGAAGAGCAGAGAATGCCAGTGTACCTAGACTGTGCATCTTTCCTTAATAAGGTTGCATAGATTAGCTCTCTGATTGGTATATTTTGTATACTCATGTGGGTTTTGTAAATTGTTGGGAAAGCTTACTGAATTCTGCCCCCAACCAGAGCTGGCTGAGTACACTCTGGTGACGACCACCAAGAAGCTGCAGCACCACACCAAGAAAACAGGAGATGCTGACACCCAACAAGGAGCAAATGATGGAGCAGTTGTGCTCCATTCCATGCCTGCCTTCTGCAGGGGCAACAACTGGCATGGTTTAATCTCGTAAGGAATGCTGTGAGTTGACCCTGGCTGTGTGCCAGGTGCTCACGAAAGCCATGCTATCACTTGTCCTTAACAGGGCAAAGGAGAGAAAATCTAATGAAAGGCTCATGGGTTGAGATAAGGGCAAGGAGAAAAGCTCACTCAACAAGGACTGTCATGGGTAAAACAGACTTGACTTCTAGAAATTAGCTTAATTAATTACCAATCAGAGTAGCGTAATGCAAAATGAAACCAAACCTTAAAAAACACCTTCCCCTCAAGCCCTCTTTCTCCAGTGCTCGACTTCACTTCTGATTTTTCCCCCTCCAGATCTCCAGCAGCACAGGGGGACGGGTAATGGGGGTTTCAGTCATTTCATCATTCATTGTCTCTGTCATTGCTTTCTCCTCAGGGGGAGGACTCCTCACACTCCTCCTCTGCATCACTGTGGGCTCCCTTCCATGGGAAACATCCTCCCCAAACTTTTGGAATACTTTCTCCCTTCCCTTTACTGGTGTCTGCAGGGCTGTTTCTCTTACATCTTCTCATTCCACTCTTATGGCTGATGTTGCGCTGTAACTTTTTCCCCTTTGTGAATAAGTTATCCCCTAGGTGCTTCCTCTGCCACTGATGTGCTTGGCCTTGGCCAGTGGTGGGTCTGTTTTGAAGCCAGCTGGCATTGGCTCTGTTGGATATGGCAGAAGCTTCTGATGGATCTCAAAGAAGCCACCCCAATAGCCACTGACTAGCAAAACCTGGCAACACAAAACCAGTACACGAGTTTAGATTTAATTTAGTTCTGTCCTGTCCTTGATATTGAAAAATAAATCAAGTCTATTACAAAACCCTACATCTCAGCAACGTCAGGTCACTGAGTCTGATCACCCACCCAACCACTTTAGGGCATGATGAGTGGGGGAAATTAGCAACAGACTTTTAATCACTTCAGATGCTGAATCTATTGTGAATCAATTAAAAGGCACTGCCTAGTAATGAAGGAATTTCACAGCAGCCTCAACTACAATTGAAAGTACATTCAAGATTTAATTAATTTACAGTTAGTTGTAGACTAACTTTTTCAAAAGTGCTGCTAGAAATACAGGTCAGCAGCAGCAGCTGCTACTCAGCTGTGACTCAACAGAATCCTGTAACAACACTGGAGTAACAAAGCAGAATTTGTTGATGTATTTTGGGAGGGTTAATGAAGAATTACACTCATATTACAGGCAAGGTAGTAATTTATGGTACCTTCTTAAAAAGGAATATACTCATTTCCAGCAATCAACAAATAAAGATAGAACTAAATCCTTTAGTACACATTAACAAGTGGTGCTTAGCACTAATCAGAGATTTTTAACCTCAAAAAATAAATCTGAAATCCAGTAATAATTCTGTGCCATGGTAGCAGCAAGGAGTGAAACAATGAAGTACTTTTGTTCAAGATCATGTTTCAGGTTGGTTTTTAGTTGAAAATCTTGTTAGAAAGCTCCACTGAAGACTTCTGTACTTATCGGCCTACTGCTTTTTAAACAATATAGTAGTTAACCTAATCTGATCTCTCTGTTGCCAGGGCCTAAGAGCTGAAACATAGGTCAGGACAGACAACAATAGGTCATGAAGGAAATAAAACATTAAGAGAGGTGGCCAGCTGCCCACTGTGCTTTGGCATGAGGAGCTTATTCTTCACCCCTATGCTACTCCACCTTTCCCAAATAATTCTGTTAAAGACGACAGTGAAACCTGTGGTCAGAGTTGATGAGTCACCCCATAATTACAGTGCTGTCCACACCAGTTTTCCTCTAAACTATAACCTACACCTCCTTCCATCCCCAAAGTTTCTCTACTACATTCAATAATATAGCAACAGGGGTGTTTGGTAGTTTTTCTGGGATTCCCCCACTTAAATTACTTAGATGAACACCAGTTTGTCTCCCTGAAGGGACACATATCCTTGTCTACCTGATATACAAAATATTGCCACAGTTGTCCTGGGACCAGAAAGCAGCATCCTGTAGATGCATCTGGGAAGCAGAAAACCTACATGACAGGTATGTAAGCCTAGGAACATGGGAAAGAACAGATTTTTTTTTTTTTTAATCTCTTTTTGGAGCACATATGAGCATAAATCCATGCAGAAACAAAGGTATTTCTAAGAACACTTATCTGCTTACTACCTCAGCCCTTCAGCCACTCTTGACTGGGGAGAGACTTACTATTATGAGCTTTTGATGAAAAAATGCAGAGTGAATTGGGGAAATAACTTAGGTGATATTTTACAGAGGCCTGCATACCCACCAATCATGTTAGGAAAAAGATTCACCGAATTTCAAGACAGAAAGAACCTTCAAGATTAGGAAAGACTTACTTTATTCCCTGACTAAATACATTATGTGTGACCAGACAAGGTCATTATCAGTGCTACAAGGATCCCTTAGTTTCACCAGTTTCTTGGTCACTCGTCCTAATTTCCCCAGTGTACTGAGAACTCAAGTTCCTAACATCTGCAGTTCTTGCCTTCATACTGCAATCTATTTGGAAAGAAAAAAGCCGAAAACAAAATGCCAAATAGGACATGTAATTATTCATTTTTAAAGTAATTATATTACTCCTTTAGGTCTGATAATAATCTCCTTCCATGCTCAGGAAAATCAGAGGCAAAAAAAAGTATGTATCAAGCAAAAGTTTTCTGGTTCTCATTAACATGAGAAAAAACACCTGGAATTTCAATAGAATTAAGAAAAATATGAATTTCCTTTAAACAGATAGAAAAAAACCCCATGTTACTTGCAGAGACTGATGCAGACTGATTCCTTACTTGAAATTATTTTAATAGCCTGTAAGCTCACTGTTGAGGAGGACAATATGATTTCATGAAGCTTTGTGCAGTCTCACAAAGATGAGAGAAACAGGAGCTCACAATGCTCAGAGCACACATAAAGTGAAGCCTTCCAGGACTCCCATTCAGGCAGAAAGCCAAAGTCATACCTATGCAGCACTGAGTAGGCAACTGATTTACTACAAAGTCAACTGGGTTCACCGTCTAGAAAAATGAATGTTTGCATGCAGGTTCCAGAAAATATGATCTATTTCCAATGTAGAAAACAGTTTCCATATTACCCAAGTCTCATTTATACACAATAGAAGTAAATTTTGCTGCCCCCATGCTGGACAGCAGCAGTATATCATTGCCATTTCCCATCTCAGCCCTCGACAGAAAGCAGAAATACTTCTGGTGCACACTCTGTTACAATTATTTTAAAAGGAGAGAAAAGAAAATTACCTACATAATAAATTAATGCTGCACATTACTCAGCAGCACACTGGAACAAAGGAGAGGAAATTGAAGAATCGTGTTCCTTCCAACACTGCTGCAAAATGCTACCTGTCATAACACTTCCTCCACGTGCTCATTCTGCTTTTCCTGCCCAAAACAATATGAAAGTGGGACAGTTTTCAATTCCATAATTTTGAAGGAGATCTATTGCTCCATACAGACTGACCCTATTTCCCTGCTTGCATCATTTGCAGTTATGTACTTTACATTTCCCTCTGACATCTCTGCACATCTTCTCAATTTCCTTGGGGAAAAAAACCAAAACAAAACAAAAACAAAAAAAACACAACCAACCAAACAAACAAAAAACCACAATGGGGGGAACAAGCAACAGAAAGAAAAAAGATTCATTTGTCCAGGTTACCTCTCATTAAGCCAACAATGGGCAGCCCCTTGGATAATGCCAAATCTGGAATAGGATTTGAGACAACTTGGTGCATCTCCACAATATTCCCAAACAAGTAATTAATTCTGGCCTATTGTTTAAGACACAGTTAATATCCTTAGACATCTTGCAACAGCTGAGAGGTTTTTAGCAAATATTTAATAAACAAGTTAACAGAGAAATTAGATGAATACATGCAAATTTTTAACACTGAATTTTACAATCTATTGAATGTTGTTTGATTCATCAGGTCTAGCAAATCATCAGGGCTGCTTTTAAACTCTCACAAAGTTTGACAGCCCCTGCCTTGCTAAGTGCCAAAAGTAATTTGCTTAATAACTCTCATGCGCTGAGATGTATTATATTTATACAAGAGTACTGGATGTGTTACACAGTATGTTTATTTGTTCCTAAAATGCATCCCTGACATACTGTGTGCATTCCAAGCCCTAAATAATTATCATTCTGAGCAGTGTGATAATCCAGCCTGGCTAAGATCAGTAGAATTTGGGCTTTATAGTAAGGTGTGGCTATTGCTGAGGCAATGCAAATGAAGAGAAGTAAATACCATATATTACCAACTCAGATTTCAGGTCAGATATGTACCACTGCACCAACTCTGACACCAACTAATGCAAATAACCAATAAACTTTTAAGTCAGCTTTTTTTAGCCCCTGAAATTGCAGCTAAGGTGGTATTAAAAATAATAAAAATCTCAGAGCAAATTTTCCATGGGATTATAATGCCTGGAAGTATTGTGGATGCATCAAACCAGACAGAGCACCTTCCGTGAAGCATTTTTCCATCACTACAAATGCAGGCATATTCCCACTGAGATATGGCAACCTACACTCCTCAAATCACACACCTGAGCAATCCTGGATACAAGCAAGAAAAATCTACCCACAATTCTACTCAGCATTTAGTATTTCTTTCTGGATTAAAGAATCCTTTGCTCTCCTAAACTACATAGGAATTGTTTTTCACATTTTGATAATCTCCGGAGCAGAATCGTAAAAACCAAGATATTGGAGAAGAAGTAAGCAAAACCCATTATTACCTGCAGAATTTCTATCAACTTCTTTGCTTTTTGTTATTTCCTTTCATGGCTGACCTTTTGATACCTTCTTTTCTGGCCAGCCCATGACAGTTTTAGCCATATATTTATCCCACTCTTCTGTTAAGCTAAAAAGACAAATTAGTACTTCACCACAGTAGGAAGAACAGAGAAAAAACAGAAACACCTGTACAAAAGCAGGTTAAGGAGAATCTGCCATTTAAAAATTAACTCCCAATTTCATATACATTTTCCTTGTTGGTGGCAAAACTTGTCCACAAGAATGGGTAGAACAGTTGGGTAATTACTTTATCTTGGGCTCCTGTAGACATAACCACCAGTGCTGGCAATGTTACAAAGTTTACTCAGCATAGGACTGTTTGGTAGCATTCAAAAATTATTTGCTTTACAGAAAGAAAACAAAGCCTATCACCAGGGGACAACATACCAAAACCTTAGATAGGGCACAAGTGATCACTGAACTCATCTGGTTTATCCTAAATCATAACAAAATTGACTAGATTTCACTAGGGTTTTTACAGGTGGGATTGTTCCCATAGGCAGAATGAGCACTGAGGTTTGAAAGGGCTTAACCAGCAGCATTCCTGGAGGAAAGGTTGTGAGAACAGTTGCAGCTGCATTTGTGTTCAAAGCTAAATATCAAGCTTGAAGCTCACATAAATAATTGATGGAAATGGGTGGAGGGATTTCCTATTAGAGAATTTTACAGAGAACAAGAGTATTTGCTTAAAACAACTGCATTTTTAAAGCCTAAAATTATTGTTTGTGTGTAGAACAGTGTAATTTCAACCCTCTAAGCAACTTTGAATGATTCAGCCTGGTACCTTACACAGCAAGCTGTTGCCTAACATCTGAAAGGATTACATGTTTTCCAAAAGAAAGAAAAATGGCTGGACAGGGTGGGGATGAACAGATTCCTTCATTTCCCCAGAAGGAACTGAAGAATAACCTCAAGCATATGATGCCTTATCAAATCCAATTTCATATTTTTCTAGTAAGGAAACTGTCCAACCATCTGATGTAACAGCAAATATAAACCAGCACCTGCTGCACTTTAGGTGATTCTTCTAAGCCTTGCATAGGCAGAAGTATATTTTGTTCACTCCTTATAAACACTTATTTCCACAGTGTCACTGAAAACGTCACAATATTTTGGAAGCCAGTTGGTGCCCCGGTTCCCCAAGTTGGCTCTGTCTGGCTGATGGCATCACACAGTTTAATTGCTGAATTTATATTTATCTCATACTTTATCCTTACTTATGAGGAGCATATCAATTTCTCAGCTTAAACCAGCTACAGAATTTAAGATTAAAACTCTCAAGGGTTAACACTAAGATCAATACCTTCAACATCTTCACAGAGGGCTTGGATGATGGGAGTGTGTCTGCCCTAAGGTAGTGCTGGTCAAGGCCCAACTCCAGCCAAGTTTGGAAGAACTGAACATGTGTACTTGGTATGTAAACATGACTATAATTCAGTCAGCTTTCTCCATAAATAGTGGACACCCTGTGGCCAGCTGAACTTGAAACACATGCCCAGTCTAAGGTAAGACTCTGCTGAAAGCCCCAGTGAATCTGCACCTGCTCACAAAGCTCTCTGGCAGTACAGATACCTGGAAAAATGATACTCCATCTACACTAGAGCCAACAAGCTCCTACAGCCACCGGAGGAAAAGTGACGTGTGGTGGATGAGTCAGCCTGGAAGGAGAGCGCTCAGTTGGAAAAGGCACCAACAGTGACACAGTAAGAGAACAACCTAAAGTCTGTAAACGGAGCAGGAGGGCTGGCTCCATTTCAGAGTGCTTAAACTCAGGAAGTTATCCCACATGAGGAGTGCCCTGGAGGGAAGGAAGTATCCAAGAAAGGACCACAGATTTCCTTGAAAGATGACATCTAGGCATGTGCTTGGAATACAGAAGGGTGCTGTTAAGAAATAAGAAAACATCAAAGGGGAAAACACTGGTCTAAAAGCACAGGAATAAGATAAAACAGCCCAAAATCAAGTGTAACTAGACATTGAAAGCATCTAATAAGAAGCTTTTCAGTTAAAATAAAAATTTAAAAAAGGAAAAAAATTAGTATCCTAAGTAAATAGTAGAGGCATTATCCAGACATAAATGTAGATGAAGATCATTTGGGAGCAGTCTGATAGCTAAGATACAACAATAAGAGAAGAGATGTTCTAGTGACAGTGTTGCTGAAGAACAAGCAGGCATTTTGGCCTAGAATATTTTTAGGCTTTGGCTGAAAGAAATATTCTGGATCCTTAGAGAAATAAAGCTTCAAAATATTTCCCACAGACATGAATGGGAGGGGACAAAGTGCTTACAGAAGGGCTCAGCAAGTTAATAAAAAGGATTGCAAGGAAGCAGTTGCTCCCAGAGCAGAGCAGATGGTGCCAGTATGCTGAGACATCCCTTTAATTCTTTTGTTGTCCTTCAGAAAAAGCCAGTAAAATCCTTGCCCACCTTTATTATAAAAGTTGGTATAACACTCACACACTGCAATAATTGGCAAACTTTTTTAACCTTTTAAGTGTCATTTCATCACTAAATTAAAGAAAAAAATCCAGTTGAAGAAATAAGTGTTGGTTCTAAATGGCAAAAGCCTTAAAGCATTGTTCTACAAAGCCTTTTCTCTTCCAAATATATTTAATCCATCTCCAGAAATGGAATGAACTGTATGGAAACAAATCAAGGTTCTAAAATCCCAAATTACTATACAAGTGAAGAGGCACCGAAAGCATTCCCTCCATCCCTAATGACTTTGGTCCAAGTTCTGAGATGTGATCAGGTCACAGTTTGTTAAAGTGTATCGATGTTAACTCAGTTTTAGAGAAAAATAGCTAGAAAAGCTTCAGTAAAAGTATTTTATCAATATGTGCTTTTCTTGAAATGAGTGCCTTTCAGAAAACTGTATAATGGCAAATCATTTGTCCAATTTTAGGAAGAAGTCAGCACAATAGCTGAAGATTTTCAGAAATAAATGTCACTTTTTTTATAGGAAATGAATGCTTTCTATTGCATGAAGTAATAAGAAAAAGGTATCAAAAGCGAAAACTGAAAGTTTCAAATCACAGGAAACAACTGAAAATTCTGACAATCAAATGAAAATATTTTCCTGTTTGGAGTAGTCTCCATGTAAATGATCTTTTTAGTTAGTCTTTAGTTTAGATTAGACAGTCTAATGTAAACTATCTATTTACAGCAGATATTGATCTGTCTTACTCTATCATCTATATTTTCAGACTTAATAAAATCCTACAATTTCTAAACTTCTATTATGCCTCATCTCTGCAAAAAGTTCTAAGTTTGCTTTTTATAAAAAAAGCTTGCTAGCTATATTAGAATGGGAATATAAGTTCAACAAAGGGAAGACCCCCCTCAGTAAAAGAACAAATTTGACTTTCTTAGTCAGTTCAACACATACTAAAATTAGTAAACTCAATACAGAATATAGAAAAAAAACAGAAATTGAGTAAGCCTTCAGGAATGTATCACTTTTTCTATGCTACAAGGTGTATGTAGTTATGATGCAAGTTTAGGGGCAGGAAAACCTGGGTTTAGGGATTTGCAGCATATATGTACAGGGTTTTCTTTTCTACTGCTGGGGTGTCAAGCAAAAAACCAGAACAATGTAACTGAAGCCTCCATAAATTAAACAGTGTTCTAAACTGCAATTAAATTGTTCCCTGCTACCAGTTTAATAGTCCCTCTTTGGTTTCATCTTCAGCTCTCTGTGGCTTACATTCCTGGCTGGGATACGTCAATCTCTATAAACCACAGCAAGAATTGTTAAAACTTTTGGTGTCTAGGCAGCTGCATATACCCAGCCAACAGCAATCAAAAGCATAGAAAGAACAAATTTTCTCCTGCATGTATGTTTTAAAAGAACAACAGTCTTTACAAGGCCTGTAGAGGAGTCAAATTAAGTAAATCACTCTGCTGGAAATATTAAGTCCAACTTTGGGCACATGAGCACCATGGTGTAAACTGCCATCAACCTTGAGTTCTGATCAACTGAGCAGATGGGAAAGAGGCAGGAACACTGTAGTGGGCTTCTGGGAAATTGCCTTTGGGGGAGGTTTAAGCTCTTGAGGAGCTACCAGGTGCCATAGCTGAGTGGGGATGACACCCCATGATGGCACGAAACTAATGCACAGGCAAGAGGGGAGAGCAGCTGTGAGGGACAAGTTTCTGAGCAGCCAGCATCTATTGTTTCCAGACCTTGTGCTGCATTTGAAATGCAAGGATAGCAACAGCAGGGTGAATATTACCCCTTTCTAAGTGCTGCTGGGACAAAACCATAGGGGACCATTGAGAGAGGTCTTTGGCAGGAGCTGCAGTGAGCCTGGATGCTTTTGCAGATAAGCAGTCAAGCGGTGGGGTTAGAATTAGAAGGGGTGAACAAAGCCGAAAAAGCCAAGCACTGACTTTAAGTAACAGCGGTGGATTGCTGAGGAAATTCTGCATGCTTCCTGAACTGCAGGAGAAACATGTCTCCCAGATATTTAACACCTACTTAGCTGTTAGGAAAGCACCAGGCAATTCAATGGTTGTTTTGAGAGTTCATCAAAAGGTCCTTTCTTGCACGCCTAAAGCATCTTCTCCTGTCACTCTACTGAACTTCTCCATCAGCCTAGGGTCTGGTATCGGAGGATGTTTTTTGTCAAAACAATTTGCCTGTTCAGTATTCCTGAACTGTCCTACTGTGCTGCTAATCTGTATTAGCTATGGGAAGCAGGAAAATTCATGGAGTTTTCAGCTGTTGATGCATTTGAAACTCTTTACATGGCAAAATCCTTCATATGAGAAACTGCAGTAGAATAATCATCCTGCAATTAACATCTTGAACTGGGCTCACTTAAATCCTATTCAAGCAACCTCTACCATCTGAGACATGACCCATATTTCAGAGGCCAAGTGGGTCTCATCCTGGAACCCATTTCTGGGCACACATAAGGACGAGATTTAGAACAACCAGCAAAGCTTAACCAAGAGGAAATCATGTCTGACCAACCTGACTGCCTTCAGTGATGCAGTGACATTGACTTTTTTAAGCCTATTTTTGCTATCTTCTTCAATATTTTTGTAACCACATTGGTATACTGTGGTCTGGATGGCTGGAAAACCAGAGTGGCAAAAAAATTTTGGATTGTTTGTCTATTCCCAGAGGGTAGTGATTACTTGGTTTTACTCTACCCAGGCTAGTAACAAGCACCAGAGGGGTCAGTCCTGGAGATTCATGTGACCACATCACCCTTAATTCCAAGTTCTAGACTCCATGATGCCAGACTGAAAAACTGAAATAAGTCCATCAGGAGGCTCCCAGGGTCATCAGACTACTGGAGCACTAGACATGTGGGGATAGGCTGAGGGATCCGGGCTTCAGCCTGGACAAGAAACAAATGTGGAAGTGGCAGGAGAAAAGAGCTAAGTTTCCCAACTCTACAAGAAGGTTGCAAAGAAGACAGAAACAGGCTCTTCACAGTAGTGAAGATGTGAGGACAAGAAGCAATGAACATAAGTTGAAATGAGGTATCCAGATGCTATGAAAGGGAAGGTCTCTTTTACTCTAAGGAAAGTCAGTGAAGAGGATTCTCACCCACTGGCCTTGGAGGTTTACAAAACCCAACTGGATAAAAACCTGGGAATCTGGTGTTGATACAACAGGCAGTTGGACTTCTCCACCAAAGTTGTCTTCTAATCTGAATTATTCTATAATTTTGGAAAATGCCATTTGTTTTCTTTTACAGGAAAACAACACTGTAGGACTTTATATCCAGAAATGTGACAGATTTGCTAGTAGACCTTCATTATTATATGCACACAAACTTTTCCAAAGCAGCTCTTCCCAGTATGGACAATCTGTATGAAGCTCAATGAAAAAAATGCCATCTAAATTTCTGTAAGGAACTAGAAATAAAACTCAAGAGTGCCTCATGATATTAAATAATTCCTTCTATTTCCCCATATAAAAAAAGTTATTTCATGTGAACAAGGTATCCCAATCATGCTGTGGGATCAAAAAATGTGACTGAGGTCTGTATGACCTGCTGAATTCTACCATTTATGCTGCATTAGTTAATGTATCCAAAGACTTCTTACCAGTAGAGGTATTTATGAGAATATCCCTCTCATCTGCTTTTATTAACAAAGTCAGGGCCAGGCAACTACTACCTCATGCATGCAGCACTAGACCCTACTTCTACCCCTACTGAATATTGAAGTCCACAAGATATTCTCCATAACCAACTTCATACTACAAGGGTTAAAGCATCCCTGAATGAAATGTACTTATAGTACACAAGATGTGAGTACAAAGTCATAAAGGACAAGTCACACTATGGAATTTAAAAAGGAACACCTTATGTGTTCACCAAATGCATCTGGAAGAGACTAAAACAGGCTGTACCACTTTTTTCCAGTTATCTTCCTACTATAGTCCTATATTCTTTGAACCTACAGCTTTTAGCAACAGACCTTTTCTACAGCATTTGTTGATATCTTGTGCAATCCTAAATGGACACCATTTCTTACTGTCACAATGAAAGTGTTGTCTTATGGGGACAGAAACATTTTAATGGAAATGAAGGAGGGAAGAAGATTCAAACCAAGGACTTCTAAAACATTCTTAAATCTATGGATTTTAAATTTCTATCATTTGCACTGTTTGAGTAGTCACTACAGTTTGGGAGCTGTCTAGATAAATGACTCACTTCTGGAGTATTCCAGCAGTCACTGATCCCCCAGAAAGATGTCTGAGCAAATGAAAACGCTTTAGCAAGTTTATCTGCAGCCAGAAAAATCTCACACTAGTAATTCAGTTTTATTGTAAGTGTCAAGATACTGCTAATGTAAATGGACTTTGTCCCTTGGCTCAAAGAATCAATATATCTCAATTCTTGTGAAGACTTCAACTTCCCATACCTAAAAACATGAATTAATAGAAATTTAAACAGCTGACATGGCTCAACATTAGAGTTGAGCACATTCCGAATGCTACTTTCTAGAACTCCAACAGCACTTTTGGAATCAGGGGTCTGAAAGCCAGTATCCAAATTTTTATTCTGCAAAAGGACTGGAATTGCACTTTCAAGTGCAGGTATGAGTGGTAAAAACTTTTCCTGCCATGACTGCATTTGCAAAGTTTAAAATTCTATAGCTGAAGGTCTTAAAATAACATTTACCTATTTTGTAAGGTGACAAGGTCTTTATTTCAGAGCTGCCTACTCTATGAACAAAAACATTCAAAAAGCATTACTTCCATCGCATGGGAGGGAGAAGGAAGCTTTCAATCATTTGCAGATTCAAGTTACTGCAGATAGTTAAACACCTGATTTATGTGTACAGGCACTGCTTGCCTCTACACATTACAGTAGAAGGACTTCACATTTGTTTTTTGTGGCTCCAATTTTGCTTCAACAAGTCAATTGTGGGTGGAAGTAACCAAATAGCATATAAGACGCCAAGTAGAGGCCTCTGCAAACTTGGCCCACAGTGTGCATACTTGTTAGTCTTAAGTTTGCTGCTTTCATTTTAATCCCGTGTTTCTCGCATCTGCAAATTGTTTAGAAAATTTAAGTTCTTTATTTATCCACTTACAACTCAGTCTACTTTCCTACAATATTTTATCATCAGATTTGTGGATCTGCTGTTGTCTCACTTCAAATTTAAATGAAGTTAGATAGTAAATGATGCTGATCTTTAAACAATGGCCACCAAGAGTGTACAGGTATCAGTAACAGCATGCTGCTTATTTAAAATACTGCTGTCAGAAATGAGAGGGCAAATTTGAAAGGGAATTAAGTGCAGCCAGATATTTCAACTCCATCATACCTCAAATCACACTATTTTATTATCCCTGCAGGTTACATCATGATGGGCAAGTCCTATGTGCTAGTGAGATGTTAATTACCCAAATGATTTATGCTACTATAACCTTCAGGTTCCTTCTGAACACAAAATACACATCTCGGTATGTTCTGTACCAAATCTCCTGGGACATGCAAGGTCTCTTTCCTTTCTTATGACCATTTCACCTACCCATGAGCGAATGGAATTATTAATACATTGAAACACCAGCAACGTGGTAATTTTTTTGCTTGCAGAAAGGAGAAAAGGATAAGAAGATATTACTACAATATAGACAATGTGATTTTTCTGGAAAAAAATAATAAAAAGAACTATCTAGTAAAAAGCCACAAAAATATTAAATAAACAAAAGAGAGAAGTTTAGAAACAGCTCCCAACTTTACCTACCAAAACAGAAGACAGAAATAGAAGGGAAAAAAAAAAAAAAGGGTCTGACATGCAATGAAACAAAAAGAATCGTACCTCACTTCAGATTTCAATGAGTTGCACATTTCCAGACAGCTGTTCTGTTTCAAACAGACAAGATCTGCCTCAGGATATGAAAGCTTTCTATCAGTATCTTTCTGGCTAGATGGGGTAATCTGGCATGCAGGACCTATATCTGTATATCCTAATAAACTAGGATCGTGTCTCTTATTATACTAGGAAAAAAAAAAAAGAAAAAAAATGAGAAAAAACCACCAAACCTACAAAAAAACACCTCCACCCCGCAACAAACAAAACCAACCCTAACAACAAAAGAACTCTATACACAAAGAAACCAAGAAATACCAGGTCACCAAACCCCAAACTT
The DNA here is from genome assembly GCA_013401135.1 of Cettia cetti. Taxonomy (NCBI): domain Eukaryota; kingdom Metazoa; phylum Chordata; class Aves; order Passeriformes; family Sylviidae; genus Cettia; species Cettia cetti. The sequence goes on from VZUI01034358.1 coordinate 151,507, forward strand.
TTAAGAAATAAATTCCTCTTTTAAATAAAAAATGCTAGAGGTAACTTTGTTGGCACAGCATAGCCTTGTTCTTTGAGAGTCTTGCCTTGCAATGGAAGTCTCTCTTGCCTTGCAGATGTGATTTCCAGTTCCTTAATGAATTGCAAAAATTAGTCCCATGAGGTTCTGGGTAATTCACTTGGCTCCCACTGCTCTTCCAAACCTTCCAGGACCACAGCCCTTCCAAGGCAAGAAAAAACCCAAGCATATTTCCCATTTGATGTGCTATGTAAGCAAATCACACGTCTTCTGGAAAGAGATGCAAGTCTGACAACTTATTTCATGCTGCTTAATTTATTTCAGACCTGAACAGCTAAATTACTTAATTGATCTCAGCAGCTGACCACTATGACTTGATGGCCCCATATGGTCAAACCCTTGGGGGGAGAAGAATGCGAGAGTTAGCATGGCAGCCAGAACTTTTAAATGCACAAACAACAGGTGAGAATACAAAATCATCTGGTTACCCAAGACAGGCAGCTGCAGACAGAAAACGTGAGACAGCTGCTTCCAGTTGGTAGTGTTGACTGTTAGAAAACTAGTTATCCTTAAAAACTTAACATATTTGCAATATATATCCCCAGGAAGACATCTGGAAAGGCACAGAGGGATCTTAATTTCCCTTAGAAACAAAATTCCATCATAATTCAGCTTATCTGTAACAGATGCTCATTCTGAAAAAAAACCAACCAAAAACAACCAAAAGCAGTCCACCATAGGATTCCTCATCAAAATTCAACTATAAACTTTTTTATTCAAAGTGATAATCATGTGTAATTCTTAGCATCTTGGGACTAGATACTGGCCACTCAATACAGAAGAGCATCAAGAACATGCTGCTCAACGCAGATGCCAGCTGAATACTGCTACCAGACAAGAAACCTCAGAATTTGAATTCAGATTAAAAATCTGTGTTTTAAGACTCAAATTCTGCATTTGTTTTGGACAACAGAGAACTCCTCTCTTTCCATGAAAAACACATGTAACTCATAAAAAAAATAATGTTCATCTCTAACAAAAGTAACAGTAGCTGACTAGTGGAAGAGTCTGAGAAAGGGAAAGCAGTTCAGGTATAGAAACCAAACTGCTGCAAATTTACGACTTCTTATTCTATATTTGCCCAAACCAACTCTACAATACTGAATTATAGATTTACTTTTTTCTTCTGAAGAGCAAAAGAAAAACTGGCAAAAGATTTTAAAAGATTCACCAACAGGGTTTAAAATAATCAATAATATCACAGAGGGAACAAATAGCTTAAATATGGTAACATGCTGGAGAGAGAATTTTTTGTCAGCCATGAAGTGTAATTTGACATGAATGTTATTGCTGGCAATAGGCACCCATAAATAGCATCATCAAGAACATGCTAGTGTGCCAGAAAAAGTCATTGCCAATTAAACAAATTCAGCCCTTGTTTCTTCCCCTGTTCCCTTACTATATTCAACAGCTCAGCAAGAAGAAACACAGCACTGAATTCTAACTAGCTGCGATGTACTTGGAGAGAACCTTCCTGAAACCTCCTCAAGCACAGGGCAAGTAAAAAAGCTGAGGTCTATCTGTCAGCATGGAATTTAATTTCATCCATCCAGCTCCACAATTCCATCCCTCATCTGGTATCACAACATTAGTACAGAACTTGAGATTTCATTACACTACAGTGCTGTGAAAGAGCAGTGTTTACCAGCTGCACAAGGACACCAATCTCACCTGAGCTACCTCTAAAATTACAAGCAACAGAACAGAATCAGAACACCTCGAACAGAAATGAGTGCAGCTCGCTTAAAGGCCATGAGGGTCAAAAATATGAGTGGAAATCCTTCCTTACAGTGTGCTTCCCATATTTCTATGATGCTCTGCCTGGATGTACCAAATAGATTTAGCTTTTGATGTGTCAAAACAGAGGGAATTTTTTCTAGGATAAACAAAAACAGAGGTACTGGGGGTCAGAACAAACCATATTTCCATATTTGAGAACAGCAAGTGCTTTTTAAACCATGAGTTAATTCTGTACAGAAGAAACACAATTAGGTTAGAACTTTCAAAGGAATATAAAGTCATAAAGCAACCAAATCCTGCAATGAAACAAGGCCTCAGGTGAATTTTTGTTGTCTTCTGACCTTTAAGGAAACTAATTGCAAGCTTAACACTTGTAAAAATATTTTTATAGCATTTAACAAACAGGGGCAAAAATTTAAAGCAATGCTTGAGTTTACAAATATATGTCAAGGATTCAATTTTTGGCACAGGCAAGTGAACTACTTGATGTCAAACCTAACAGCTTACCAATTCAACTGTAATGACACTTTGGACTTTGTCGCCCTGTTTTTTCAGCCTTCTGATTTTGCATTCTTGTAGTGGAGTTTCTCAGAGATTTTCATGTAAACAAAGCAATGTTTCTGTAGCTGTCTATATTGTTTACATTCTTCTCTTTAGAAGGGACAATTGATAGACATTTTCTCAGACCAGTGGAATTGAAGAGGTTGAACCTCAGTCTTCCAATGTGGTCTCATTTCTGGAAATGTATATAAACTGAAAGTGAAAATTAAACTCCCTCTTTTCCCGCTCCGACTCTGCTGTGCCGTCTGCGTCTTTCTTGTGATAGTAGTGTGTCAGGACTTCATTCACCTGAGCTTGTGGCTAAGTAGCCACTACAGAAGAGAAATATCTCAGCATAAGGGAACCACTGAGCATAACAGTATTTGCTAAGTCATAAAAATCTGATTATACTGCAACAAGCCTGTTCTAAATCAACACTAAGTGTTGGGGTTTAATACTGTTTATGCAGCAAACATACTGAGAATTATGATCTACTCTGTTTATGCTTGTTTTGAATGCTTTTCTCCTCAGATGATTTACAGTTTTATTTTTCTTCCAAGGCTCAGTTCCTAGAATTCTTAAACTGCTCCAACTCAGCCACTTCCAGATCATACATTAGTTGTTCCAATAAAGTTGTGGATTTACAATACCCACTCAGCATTCCAATCACTGACTCACATTCTCATCACCAAGAAGTTCTGACCAGTAATTATTTCACCCCAAAACTGAGCTCTGCATTACCTGTACAAGGCACATTGCCAGCATGCATGCCAGCACAAACTGGGCATCCAATTTTAACCCTCTCCCAGGAGCCACTTCAAGACTTTTTTGGAGATTCCGACATTTAGTCATGCAGTCCTCAAGCATCCAGTCTCCTTGAAATCTCACATCAGTTGGACAATACCAGGAATGCAGGTAATACATCTCCCTTCCCCCACATTTCCTCCCACCTTACACTAAATATCTCCTGCCTTAAGGCAGCCTTGCAAATTCCATTCCTCCTAGAGCCAGGAAGAACTGGGAAATATAATGCACACTCAACCTGAGAGACTAAACTAGAATATGTTAGTTGCATCCATGTTAACACTGGAAAACCATCTGTTTTTCCCAATATAGAGCCAAGGCTTTTACAGAAGGCTCTCAGAAGGCGGAGCATTGCTCTGGAGATCTCTGAGTCTCCACAAACCAGTAAGACTGCTCTCTAACATCAATAAACAAATAAAATCTGAAATATTATCACCTTTAAATAGCACTGAAAAGGGACTCTGTAGTACTGCTGTCTTGACTGGCTATCACAATGGAGCAGATAGAAAGAGCAACACTTAAATGTGTATGTGTACATCACAGTTCTATAAGCACACAAAAAAATAAAACAACCCTGATAGAATCACTACTCTTTTTCCTCCAATCTTCTCAACCTGTTTCCTATGGAGTTCTTCACTAATGTGTCCTGAATATCTTACTGCTTTAAATTCAGGTGTAAGTCTGCTGCAGTGTCACTATCATTTAGTTTGCCAAAGACATGCTGCAGTTGGAACAGTTATTTTTAAACTAACTTTTGTAATTTGTGATAATTTCTATTGCCTGTATTCTTACATTTAGGTTTCAGATCTAGTGTAGGAGAAAATTAAGATGCATGTTATATTAATATAAGAAATACTTGGGCTTCCACATAGGCTTCATCACTTGAAGATGGGATAGATGGATTTGAGCTGTAACTATAAAAGTCCACTGATTGCCCAATATTTCAAGAGGGATTACTCTTAAATCTTCCATGGTTGGAATGATCACAAAATGTAAAGAAATGCCAGGAAATAAAAAGTGTAGATTGGTACCATTTTGGCACTCCCAGACATGAGCAAGCTACAGTGCTAACACATCCATTCAATTTGCTTGACTGAATCCCCACATGATCCTCCCCCAAGCACAATGTGTGGTTAGCCTTTAAATGGACCAGTCTTAGCTTCTCATATATATATATCACTCATCTGATCTTACAGCTTAAATTTGAACTGCACCATTTTTTTCCAAACAATTCCCTTAAGATTAATGCCATTCACATTACTAATAGTCATACTTATTTTATTCCTCAGTTTCTTGCTGGTACGTTAACACTAGCAGCTTCTAAAAAGTTAACCATAACAATACTGTCCAAATTTAAACTACTTCAAGTTCAGTTAATATTCAACTATTAAAAACCAACAAACCAAAAATAAAAAAGCAAACAAAAAAGGAGGGGTTTTGCCCATTATTTTACTACCTCACTGTGACTAAAAAAAGCTTCCTACATCATTATGCTATATCCACTTTGTATAAATGCAAATAAGTCCATATGATAAAAGGCATGAGTGTGTAAGCAAAATCAGGCCCATCAGTCACTACATAGCTTACACACATAGAAATATGCTAGCAATGCACTGCTCAGCCACTTCAAAACGCAGCAAAACAAACTACATCAGTTGCTGAACACAGGCTGATATCAGGGAAATTCCTGACTTAAGAAAGCAATGCACACAGACTCCTTCTTCTGCCTGTAATGCCTCTGAGAATAAATTGTATATCATTGTTAAGTAATTCACAGCTCATTACCTAGTCACATAACTTACCTTCATGAGAAACAACAAAAAATGTCATGTTCCAGTAAGAATAATTCTCTGTGCCTAACATTACCTTTCTTCTTACTTCCAGAGGTTCCCCTCTAACCCTTGTTTCATACACTCATTACATTCCTAGCAAATGCTTAGATACATCTTAATTCCTGCAGAGTGAGCGCCATCTCTCTGAGTATAAAGGTCAAATTTTGCTCTCACATCAAAGCCATGCCTTGGAAGCCCCAAGATAAACTGAGATAATATGAACAAAACTGAACCAAATAGCTTCATACATTGCTAATCAGCCAGTCTGCCAGCTGTGCTACTGGAGCACAGTAAGTTACCCTGCCAATTCTTGAGCAGGTATGTGCTCTCCACATGAAGAACCAAGCCTATTGAAGCCAGAAGATTATGTTTAGATAGCTTCTATATGACTTACACTAAAGTACATTTTCTCAGGCAGACTATATATGGTCAAGAAGCATTATCTGGCTGATGCCCATTTAGTAATGTAGGTCTCCACATTAAGACAAAAAGAATTTTTGTTAGAAGCAGCACTAACCAAAACGAATGAATTTAGGGGCATATTTCATTCCAAATAGGACTGAACCCAACATCACAGGTTTTTGTGAGGTTAGTGCCTGATACAACTAACTAGTTTCTACAAAACACTGAACATTGCCCTGCAAGCTGAGGGTGAGAAAGGTGTTGGCAACTTCCAGGTGATCTTAGAGAAAAAACAATGGCAAGAGTCACTGAACCTTTTGTTGTTTCCAGCTAACCCTGCCAAAGGAATCCCAATTTTTAAAGATTGTTTTTTTCTTTATCCAAAATAAGTCTTTAGCTTATTAATACACAGAGCTCTCAACTATTTATACTGCTCAAAGCATATGCAGATTTCATTTCTTATAGATCTGATACTGCTTTGGTCTCTACTGGCATATTCTGAAAACCCATCCACTGTTTTGTGCACCACAGGAGAACTACATCAATGATAATAATCTAAACAGCAATTTTTTTTACACACACCAGGTGCTGCATGCTTTTAGAAAACACATCCTGCTAACCTACCACCAGAATGGACAAAGACAGGTTCCAAGCTAAGCCACACAGCAAAGACAGGTTCCAAGCTAAGCCACACAGCAAAAGTATTTTATCTACTAGAACAGTGTTGTTCATTTGTGACATAACTTCAAAACTCACGCGTAAACCCTGAGAGAGTTGGGAGCTTTCATCTACATGGCCTATTTTGAAATCTGGTATGAGTGCTGATGAATAAGGTTTGTCACAAGGAATTTTTGCCATGTAGTTTTGCATCACTGAAATAATTTTTTCACCCTATACACATTGACATTAAATCATAGTTGTATTAAATCTGAAGAATGTGACCATTTCCACTACACTGTCAGAGTCTAGTGAAATGTGAGTTTTCAGTGGTTCAAGAACTAGAGTTGTCAAATACAATTTACAACTATACCCAAACAATGACAACATTACTACAGTATATCAAAGTATATCTTACATGAAGATTCCTTAATACACTATCCCATCTTTGCATGAGCAAAGTCTCATTAGAAACCCCCACTAATTAATAATTTGTACTCTTAAAAGAATTTTTAAGAAGTCTCAGATTTCAGATTCTGAATTGAGCTGAAGTCCCAGAGGCAAACTGCAGGTTTAATTTAGTGTAAGAAAGTCTCATCATTTTTATTAAGCATGTTATCTGGAGAGAGATTTGAGAGAGAACTGATAACCTCCAGATTACAAAAGCACCTGACTTCCAAGAACCTACCGTTCTGTCAAGTCTCCTAGCATCACCTAAGAAAGAGGCAAGAGTAGAATAGCTTGTTGTTCCTTGTCAGAACTGCTCAGAATTTTTATTCCTCCTGCCGTGCATGTTTCCTCCTTACAGAATCTATTCTGAATAGGAAGCACAATTCATGCAGACAATGTAATTGCTTAACTATTGTAGCCTGCTTACCTTCCAAAATAAACTAATCCTAAAGAAATCAGAGGAAAACAGAAAGCAACTGATTGCATCTCATGAGCCAGAGCATTGAAAACAGTGGGAAAAACCAAATATGAAAATGATCAAAATATATTTTTCTGGTACCAGTGCCACAGAATTCATAGAAAAGTTTAAAGGAAACTCAGATTAGCATTTAGTAGTTTGTGCTTGTGTCTTCTGCTCCCCTTCCTCCCCCACACCTTACTCCATGGCAATGTCTGTCTGGTAAAACCTTAGCAAGCACAGATGTATAATCTCTAATAAAGGTATGAATTAAAGTTTATTCCTAGGCAACCTGAGTACAGCAATAATAGTCACCACTGGTCTTCTACAGGACTTTGACCACAGCAGGACACATCAGGAGCAGCATCTTTCTTTCCATCTTCAAAGAGAATCTCCATTCAACCAATAGTGCCCACTGAGGGCCAAATGGGAATTCAATTCTTTTTCTCCTAGGTGCTTCAGGGAGAACACAGCCTAGCCACTCTATTTTTGGCCAGTAGCAGTCTGAGCTAGGTTTGAACTGCTGTTTTAAAGACAGAGCTAAAACCACTCAAAATACAGTTGATTTTCCTTTTCTTTCAATTCATGTTAAACAAGAAAGGCAAGCCCTGAACTCTTTAATGTATATGATTACTCTGCACATGTGTCTTGCTTGTATCTCCTTTCAGGATGTGGAAAGAATTACTTACAATAATATTCTTTACAAGTGCTGCTGTTTGCAGACTCATTCTCATTTAACATTTAATAAAAGTTTCTAAAAAGAAGCAGCATGCTGAATAATTCTCCACTGTCTTATCACACATACAGGTTTAAGCATTTCAAAGAGTCAACTCTACAAACTGAACTAGTCTGAATGTGAAGCTGCATTTGTTTTTTATTTTACAACCTTCAGGAAATGCTGAGAAAGTTAACATAATTCTCCAAGCAGTACTAGTGGAATTCCCTTGAAAGCCATAATCAATGAATGCCTATTAAATACATTTCTGCCAGAAATTCATTATTTGACTAATATAATAAAAAAATATTGTAGGACATGCCATATTAATATAACTTTCACACAATACTTTAACTCAGTGATACTTTAGCATGTGAATAAAATAACTTTTGAAAAACACTGTCCTCTTTCTTTAAAGCAGTGTTACCACCAAGACACACATGGCATAAAACCTACCTGTTCTGTATCAAAGCAGTCCCTACATTAAGACATTTCCATCTTTGCTGCCTGAAACAATTACAGCAACAATATAACACTGGACCTTCTCACTCCAAACTCCTTCTCCCACGTGGGACAGAGGAATTCCAGGCTTCAGTGTGAGGGACCAAGAGGTAATACTGTTTTTGGACCAAGGCTCTCAGTGGAAGTCTCAGTCTGAAATGGACCCACTTCTGTGGAGAGTGGGAGGATTTGAAGAAACCAGGCAAATGGTATTTGACCTTTGCTCTTAAAACAAGCAGAAAAAACCCCCAAAGCCTGAAACTCACTGGGTGGCACATGTAGACCCCTTATGCAAAGCTTTGTTTTTCTCCTTCAGTAATGCTTGAACAGTCAGAAAAAGCAACATGCAAGAGAGAAGTTTTATTGTCCAGCTATCCGACACTGCATGCTCCCTGGAGGCTTCCTCTTGGATTATCTTGTGCTTAGTTGGGTTACAATATGTTTCTGTAAAATATTTCACTATACATAAAAAAAACCTTAACAGTAGTCTCAGGGAAAATGACCACAAATAAACGTCAGGCTACTTTTCCTAAAAAGTGGCAGATTTGAAATGAACTTGACTGGCAGTGTTTGACATACCCCATCACCTGCTAGACTGGCAGTTCTTGAGTAAAACACAGCAAGTACCTCGAAGCACTCTGCAGTTATCCAGTCCTGAGATAATTATCACTGCTAGATTATGTCACTGCAACCAATAAAATGTTTATTTGAAGCTTCTGGTTACGTACAACTCCTAAGGTATTCTCATTTTGAAGAGGTTGTTCAAAAATGGTGTCAGCACAGCTTCAGCATTAAGAGATACATTTTCAAGCAGGGCTTTTCTGACCTGACCTAATAAAATAACTTATCCACAAATGCAAGCAATATTTGTAGAATCCCCATGCGATCTTAAAACAAGAGTCATTATTTTTCTGTACTTGCAAGAGAATTGATATTTATTTTAAATACTTAAATGCATCCTCCCTCTTTTTCTCTACAGGAAAAGCCTGTTATTTTCACAGCTGAAAGCAATAATTTCTAAATGGGAAAATATTTCCAAACAAGAAACTTCAGATTATCACCAAGCTGCTCAATTGTTATTTTGTTTGGGTTTTTTCTTTCAATTCCCCTCCTCCACAAACAACCATCTGCAAAGAGGGTGGAACTTAGGTGTGTGTAAGAACACACATTTACAGGCAATAAGCTCTTCAAAGCATGTATGGTTTCCCCAAAAAGTACCATTAGTATTTTCACATTTGGCACAAATGTGCTTAGGACAGGAAAAATACTTTTCTCCTAGCATTTGGGAGAGGAATGTGAACATCCTTCAAATTCTTACCTATTGGGTCATAGCAATGATAATATTCTTCATAAAAGACACAAATCAGAGGTTAGTTTCTGCAAGAACCATCTTTCCTCTACAAGTTCTTAAAGGCTGAATTCTGCTAACTGAAAAGATTAGTGCTGGTTTTATACAGGTTGCTCTCCACTGCTGGTCCTAAGGCTGTTCTTATAAGCAACTATCAAGTAGTAATCATACAGCCAAAGATAACCTAGAATAAGCCAAATCTCTTCTCACAACCTTGTGCCTACCTAGATGTAAATGTTCTGAACCCCATTCATATCAGAGCAATGGCAAACAAATCCTGCACTAGTCTATTACTGAAATGCTTGAAAATTTGGACAAGATGTATCAGGCAAAGGCTTGAAGGATGGAAGCAAATGTCGTCATAGAGCATAGAATGTCATAAAATACAGGTCTTTTAGTATCATGGCAAAAACCAGAATACATGCAGCTGTCCAGAAAATAATCAGGAGGTTACATTAATTATAGCCCTTTTCTCTGCTTGACATTTCACCACAATACAATGACTACTTTTTCAGCTGCTAGTAAGATTTATACTAGATTTTCCTAAATTGAACAGAATGATAGCAAAGTTAATTAAGTTAAGAGACTATATAATCTTGAACTGTTGCTTTTCCACCAGATGTCAGAGAAGAACACAACTCCATTTTCACAAAAGACGTTCCAGGCAGATTACAGATGTTTACAGATGCAGCCAGCTGGAAAAACAGAATGGGCTGGGCTGTTACCTCCTCCTTTCTACAAGGAAGAGATGGAAATGGTGTAAATATTTTCCCCACCCTGAAAGCACTGTAATAGCAAGTTGGTGGACTAAGCCCTTGTGTTTAAGTCCTAGAGGACAAAGTCCTCAAAAGTGGCAGAATTGACTCTGACTAAAAACATGCAGCAGCGAAAAATGCCATTTACTATTTTCCTGTCAGCTCAATTTTATAAGTAACATTAACACATACAAGTCATGCCTGGGTGAAGCCTTCCCTCATTGTCAAAAACTGGTTATAACAAGGGTATATATAATTTTACGTTAACAGCAGGAAAAGTAATGTCTCTAGACTAATATGTATAATACATTCCTTGTCAGATCAGAAGTCCTTTCCTACAAGTACAGCCTTCACAAAGGAAACTAACTGTCCAAACAGAGTTGGCAATAACTCAAGAGTTGCTATTATGGAGAAAGTCACTTTTCTCAGCTTTACCCAACACAAATCCTCCCAGAATGAAATTTCAGAAACTGGATTCTTAAGACACAAGCACACATTTCCAGGCCATTAACTAGGTTCTTGGCTTCAGTTTACAGCCAAAAGAGGGCATTTTAAGCTCTACCACTCCTCTTCAATACCTCTATTAGTAAGAAAAGTCTGGTGATGCTCCATTCTGAAGTACAACCATTTCAAATTCATACTCATGACAAGTGGCTACAAAGAAAAAGATTCACACTGTATGTGAATTTTCTCTGCAGCTTGCACAAGAACACATCACCACTGGAGTGAACATTCTATTTTTCAACATCTACAGGCATTTGGGGGTTCATTGTGGCTAGGAAAGTGTCATGAGTTTATGTGGAGTATGCTTAAGTTTACCAGAAAAATTAAGAAAGGAAACAAAAACAAAAAACAAACAAACAAACAAACAAAAAAAAACACAAAAAAAAAATAAATCAAGCTATACTGTAGAACTTGGACAATTGAGACAACTGTTTAACTCAGAGGTACCTTATGGAATCCCACAGAAATGCCACCACCGAAAGAATCCAAATAAAATCATGATTGTGAGGTAATGCTATATATATATAATATATAATGCTCTATATAAAATATCTGATCAAGCACTGGTCTTGACTTTAAAAGTTAAAAAGCAATCTTCATCCTAGAATGTTAGATCACAGTTAACTGTCTGCTAAAGGTGGCTGTTTCTCAGGAGTGCTAGAGGGAGTTGTGGGATGGAAACTAACACAGGTATTAAACCCCCTCTACTTCACAAATTTTCTCAAAGCCTCACAACACAGGATAATAAAAAAGAGCATAAACTTGCAGACTGGAGGCAGAAAAAAACATGGGTAAGTTAGGTATGCACAAGAAATGAAATTAATTTCTGTAGGTATAAGATGGAATGCAGACAAGTACAAATAAAGTTTGGAGCAACAGGGCACAACTGAGTACAGTAAAAATATAAGATTATGGGAGGGGAAAAACAGAGGCATAAAGACAGAAAACACGATGTTACATTCTAATTCTCAACACCAAGCCTAAATACCTGAAAGCAGGGATGTGCTTGCCAGAGAGAATGTTTAGTGGTGATGTGAATGGCGAGAGAAAAGCAATTCAACATGTGGAACCGCTCAATAGTTTTTACACAGTTACTGCCTTTCCCACCCTCAGTGCTCTGTGCAGAGCCCAGCAGAATTAATTTCAGCACATTTACAAGCAGGTTACTAGCCAGAGGACACATCCTAACTGGGTTAGGATAAAAGATAGACTCTGGGCAAATTACAAGTAAATATCCTCCAGTACACCCTATAACAAATTCTCAGTAGGGTTTTGGAGCTCAGCAGGAGCAGCTCCATTCTCTTCAGCTTCATATTCCTGACTCCTGAAGGTGATCATCACTCCTTTTCTTTCCCTGCATTGAAAGTGCATCTCTGCACTCACTACTAAGCAGGCAAAGAGGTTTGCCAGAGGGGACCTAGGTACACCTTTTGTGGCACAATTATAGTGGTACACTTAGACACCAGCAAAGAAACACACTTCTGCAGACAAGGCTGCTGACACACAACAGCCCACCCTGAGACATAACCATTAAATGGGATGCCCCCACACTCATATCAACTGACCAGGTTTGATTAAACCTATGACAGCAATTCCATACTTTATACTGAGCCAAGAGACCTATACCTATCATAGAATTATAGAATATGCTGCGTTAGATGGGACCATCAAGATCATTGAATTCAATTCCTGGCCCTGCATAGGACACCCAAATAATCAGACCATGTGCCTAATAGCATCGTCCAAATGCTTCTTGAACTCTGTGAACTATGCCTGGCTTGCTGCTGTGACCGTTTTCCTGGGAAGCCTGTTCCAGTGCTCAGTCACTCTCTGGGTGAAAAATCTTTTCCTGATGCCAAATCTAAGCCTCCCCTGACTCAGTTTCAGAACACTTCCTTAAGTTCTCTCACTGATCACCACAGAGAAGAGATCAGCGTCCCCCCCTCCTCTTCCCTTCTTGAGGACATTGAAGACCACAGTGAGGTCTCCCCTTAGCTTAGTCTCCTTTTCTCCAGGCTGAACACAGCAACTGACCTCAGCTGCTCTTTTGCTGCTTCCCCACCAGATCTTCCACCATCCTTGTGGCCTTCCTTTGGATGCTCCCTAATGCCTTTATACCCTCCTTGTATTGTGTCACCCAAACCTGCCCCCAGCACTGGAGGTGAGGCTGCCCCAGCTCAGAGCAGAGCAGGACAATCCCCTCCCTTGCCCAGCTGGCCATGCTGTGCCTGATGCCCCCCAGGACAGGGATGGCCCTCCTGGCTGCCAGGGCACTGCTGGATCATGTTCAGCTTGCCATTGACCAGGACCCCAGGGCCCTTTCCACAGCACTGCTCTCCAGCATCTCCTTCCCCAGTCTATACACACAACCCCACCGGAGGTGGGGATTCCAGCCCTTGCCCTTCTTAAACTTCATACAGCTGGTGATTGCCCAGCTCTCTGTAAATAAATTTGTACCAGTGCTTTTTCCACTTCCTCATGAGCCTATGTAACAAAGTAAGGAACATTATCTCAAGAAGGACAAGTCCTCCAGTTATACATGAGACCCTGACCTTACTATTTACTACTTACCCACTACCAACAGGACCTCCTTCAAACAAGAATATAAGTAAATGGCACAATTGTTTAAAAAGACTACACACATGTATGTATGTACACGCACCATACCCCCTCCACCCCCTGAACAGCCAGCCCCGAAGATCAAAATGCAGAGAGCTACCTCACAGCAACAGAATATTTGAAGTACAGGGATCAAGCTTAGAATTGCTTAGTAGTTTTTCAGTGGAGGGCAGGAATTAAGGTAAGAAGATTTTAATCATAGCTCAGGAACTGTGTTTTCTGAAATTTTTTGCAGCTGAAGTCTGATCTCATCCTACCTAAGGTCTGTAACTTGACAAAAGAAAAAAATTATTGTAAAGTAATTAGCATCGGAGAAAAAGTTTTCACATTCCAGCTAGGAAGTGAGGGACCAGAAAAAGAACACAGCAGATCAAACTCACAGTTTTACACAAGACACCCACAACATAGCAGGAAGTCACTCTGTGTAACACTGTGACTGTGTGGGCATCCTTTTCAAGGTCCTTGTGAAGCACTGGAACAGGTTTCCCAGGAAAGTGGTGGAGTCACCATCCCTGGAGATATTTTTCAAAGTCTTAAAGGACTTATGTGCCATGGGACACAGTTTAGTGAAAGACTTGGCAGTGCTGGGTTAAATTGTTGAACTCAATTATTTTAAAGGTCTTTTTCAAACTAAAAAATTCTATGATTTAAAGGCAAAATGAATAGTGGAATTTTCCCACCACAGCTTAATGACTGGGGAGGGAAAGGGGATGGACTTCAAAACCCAACAACAAAGGCACTGTTGTGCATTCCTCTCCCTAAGCCAATATGTTGTTTGACATGAATGCATCCTCATTTAAGATCAGCAAACAAAAGGCCCCATACAGCATACAGGACACACAGTGAGATTGCAGCTAACATACATTAACAGTGCACATACAGATGCCTGCAGGGTTAATCTCATCATATACAGCCATGGGATCCTAGGTCTACTTTGGCTGTATCTTCAATTTTGGATGTCTGTAGCAACCAGTTTTGTTTTCTTTTTCAGTTTCCAAGAAGCAATTTTCTCAATGGGTAGCTAGCTGATCATGTGCAAAAGCCAGTAATTAAACTCAGTCATTAATAAGTTAAGTCTTCAGTGTCTGTGCAATTATCCAAATTTTTAACCTTTTGTTGCTTCTGAACTACCAAGAAAATTCAATTACCTTGAAAATTTAACCCATTAAATGCTCCTTTGACAGTGAGCACTGTATTCAACCACAATTTTTTTTCTTGGCTAAAACCAGAATTCTATTTAGAGCCTATGCAAAATGGCTTTTTCACATTTAATAATTACTTAACAAGCAATTTTGTGACTTCAGACTTAAAATTAAGTTTTGAACCTCAAATATTTACCAAGTACATAATATGGGGTAGAAAGCATCCTTTGCATTTCAATAAAGAAAATGCATTCCAAATTCAATTCTGCATCTGTACCATAAACCTGATGTAAGCAAATTTAGACACCAATAAAACTGTGACAGTGCAAGAGCTTCTCACTGCATCATGATACTAATGAATAACACATTATCTTCAGTGGAGAAAAAAAATTATTTTTTCCTTGAGAGATTTTAGCAATACATATATAAATAAAATCACAAAGTGATTTTATATTAATTACAATTTCACAGAATATCAAAATTTGGCCTGTATGGATCCCCTCAGTTACTCTCTTAAATTGATGTTTATTACTTAGCTGTTTGAAATTGTTGCTTATTGATCCTTGAGTGAAAATACATAGAAAAGTAAGTTTGAAACCATTTTGGGTTAATTGAGCAGATACCATTCAAGTCAAATTAATAGACAATGTAACATCATATTCAAGATCTCTACATTTATTCTTTGTACTTGCTAAAATAACATTATTATTTGATACATTTAGATGCCATTGAGAGAGACTTTGATTTGAAAAGAAACAAAAATAGTATTTTAAGATACTCACAAGTTTATAGGTAACTATACACTCTATTACACTGGTGTCCCACAATCCTTGAGTTGTTTCACAATTTAATGTAAAGAAAATAACTGGAATTAATAATTCAATTTGCTTCTTAGACATTGTCAGGGATGTGATCATTCTTAAGAGCTGTTGGTGGACCAACTGAAGTAGAAGTAATGTTACCATAATGCAATTAAATCAAATGAAGGTGTCTTACATTTGCCTAATTAAGAGTAATAGACTATCCCAACATTCAGTTTAAGCCTAAATCATACGGTGCTGTCCAAATAAGTCTCTCTTTCTTCTGCCTTTGACTGAATCCTTTAAGAGAAACATCTGGCCTCAGATTTTAACAAGAACAGCTAAATCTACACAGTCAACTTTATACTCCACTTTTCAAAAAGGAATTCCCATACCATCTCTTCCACTTCCTTCCAGCGGAATCTTCACAAGGAATGACACTAAGCACCCAAAAATGCTGCTGCCTCCCCTTCCTCCACTTCCCAAACTCTGCTTGGCATGTTTGCTGATAAGTCATTTGCTTATAACCTTCTTGTTAAGAACATTTAAAGTCTGTGCTTCCATCCCTCCAGGGCTGGAAGCTGGGGAACAGTAAAGTGGGGAAAGCCTTTTGCTGTCCACAGCTATGAAGCTTTACTGGACTGACCACTGGAGCTTAAAGCTGACAAATTTACCTTCCTGAGTAAAGCAGTAATATACAGGTAGGGAAAGACCCCAAAGGCTATATAACAAGACAGAACACTGGAATTAAGGGAAAGCATCTCATATCTACCTCTATGTCCTTAGGCAGCTTACTGGAAAAGCCTAGATCCTCTCCAATTATGTAAAGGAACAATCATAAGGATAAATGTTGCTTAAAGACCTCATGGTGGATAGGCAAAGAACCAAAATGTAACATGTTCAGGTAACATGTAAAAATAATTCACATTCTCTCTTGAAAGATGTAATGTTTTCCAAACTAGCTTGTATTCACAGAACTCTAAAAGCAGGCATCTACATTCTGCATGAAGCAGTGCTGTTGCTAATGCTTAAACTCTTGTTAAATCTCTCCCATTTTATAGCTAATCACATTTATATAACAGGCATGAAGCACTCTACAAGGCCCTTGCTGAGCTGCTCTTGTAAATCAAAACCTTATTCCATCTTTCTGCTTGCTGGCAGCAGAGCAAGGTTACTTTTACCATTTATGGTTATAAAACACATCCAACTTTTTCCCCCCTTCAGTTGCTGCCTTTTTTCCACTATTCTTTCCTTCTCTCACTCCAAGAAAGATATTCCAAGTTCAGCTAAACAACTTCAGAACTCATCTATAACCTTTTTCTTGTCTCCCAATACACTTACAACCTCCTGAAAACATCTAATGAGAGGACTGCGAAACATTAATACAGTATTTAGGTCAAGAGCCTCCTTCTGACCCCAAGTTGCATGAAACAAACAAAAAACACACAAGAACAGGAGGAGCTCAGAAGCTCTTTATGATAAGTTATCACATGCATGTATCAGCTCGCAAAAAAAGGCCCAGATCAGACTGAGGGTGCTCAGAATGATACTTTACTCTGATACAAACACTCAGTTCAACATGAGAGGAGGAAGAATGAAGAAACACAGTTAAATCTTACTATCTGACCAACCTATAAGCAGCCACCACATTCTACAATAAAGCAAGCTTAAGAATGAGGGAAAAAAATTCCTAGATTTAGATACGCTGTCCAATTACATCCACCCCTCCTGGAACATGGGGTATTAAACTGAAACAGCCTCTACTTATGATGACCACAGACTGAAACACCAGATTCAGTTTCTTGTCAGGTCTGGTTCCGTTTTTCCCTCCTCCAACTTGGAGCCAGAGCATCCTGCCACAGAACCAGGACACTCTCTGTCCTTTCACGCCTCTGCAGGGCACATTATCAACACAGCTCTGGAAGAAGCAATATTGGATGGAAGAGCAAGGATGTACATGGGAAATTCCTGAATTTTCAGCTAGAAAGGACTCTGGCCCACACTGCATATGGGAGCAGTCAGCACACATGAAAATCATTACAGGGATGTTATTACAGGAGAACACATGTCCAGCTACAAAAGCAAAGCAGCTCTGCTGCTTAAAAATGAAATCTTTCCAATGGACATGAAATCTACAGTACTTCAGAAAGGTATAGATACATTTATGGACTAAATCAGGTTAGTCTGAACATCAAGAACAGCCTCTGTTTGGTATCAAATCACCCTTTAAGAGTGCCAGCCTAATGTTTAAAATGAAATGCTCAAAAGAAATTTAAGCATACGTTCTCACGTATAATTCCTACAGTCATCTTAGAAAGGGATTTGCCACCTCAGAGAAGTCAGAACTGAAAATTACTAACATTTAAACTTAATATTTCCTGAATCTTATAGGTGAAATGAACAAGCTACAGAAATGGTGATGTACAAGTGTATAGAAAAAGGCTTCCTAAGGAGATTATTTCCACATTAACTCATGAGAGTAACCTGATTTGTGTACACACATCACTCCATTCTTTTTGTTCCATTCTGTCTCAAGAAAGCTGCAAGCAATCAGTAAAAAAATATGCAACTACCTGCTTATCAAGGGGGTTTGGTTCTTCTGATTTCTGAATGTATGCCTTAAAATAATGCTGTTCATTTAAAATATGTTTGATTTTGTGCATAACTTATTGTACATATTCTGTGCAGATGTGAGCATAAACTGTTGTTACAATTTTCCACCTGGACATTAACAGTGACTGCACTGATTAATGGTTCCATAACTATTACATCATTCTTGACTTTATCCCTTGCAGTTAAGTATATTTCATGAACAATGGAACAAAGGGTAATCAAAGGAAATCAATTTTCAAGGTCCTAAGTTCCTGACACATAGATCACCTGCATGAGATGCTCAAAATATCTTTGCATCCTGAACTGAAGGGCAGGATGAAGCAACAGAAGCATTTGGAGTAAGAGCTGCATGGTGAACACTGGGGAAATGGAAGCACGTAATGAGAGAAAGGGAGGGAGAGGAGCCATGCAAAATCTTGCCCTGCCTGTAGAAGGAACCTCCCCTTCCCCTGAGCCCAGCCTGACAAGGTACCAAGAAGTGAGGCTTCCTTTCACTCAGAGAGGGAGTCCCTGAGGAAGAGCTGCAAAGAACAATGTCAATGAAGATACCTTCATGCTGGTATTCTCTTTTTCATGACATCAGAGGTCCACAGAGGTCCTCTGTGTGGGTGCCACCTTTACCTTCCAGCCAGGAAGGAAAGGTAGAACACCTGCTGAATCACAAGAACTCTAGAAATTAGGTTGCCTGCAAGTACTTTCTGATAAGAACTTCAACAGAGCCATCCTCTCTCATACTTAACATAATTAACTACAGATGAATGCCTTTGAGAGCTCATCAAAGGCAGAGAAGGAACTTGCTACAACCTTTCAGCTCCATAGTTCCCCTATCCCAAATCAAACCAAATCAAACATGGGTTGTTTATTCTTCAAAAACAAAGGTCAGTTTACAATTTCACGATAAGATGAATAAATATCTGGAGTAACACTATTAAGTCAATGGAGATACCCTGGATTTGCACAAAAAATCCAGCTCATTGTATTCTAAACTGCTAAAAATGTGGTTGACATCATAACACAGTAGCTGAAAGATTTGAAGAAAACTACTTGCATGCATTTTTCTGAGCAAAAAAGAGCAGAAGGTTAGATTCAAATCCTACTGTCAACATAGCAAGGGTCAACATTAATATTTTCTTCTCATGTAATGAATTGTCAGATCTCAGCTACGCTGCTGTCCTATTATCTCCTGGGAGGAAGGATAAATTGGTTAATATAGTTCTTTCCAAAAAAAGCCTTCAAAAGCAGAAACATCTGGTATGTTCATTAGTCACTATTTGGCCTGAGTTCAGAAGTAAGGCAAACTACAAACCTCATTCTCTTTCTCTTACCTAGGGAGGTCACAGTAAATGGGAGCCTAGGTTAACGGAAATCATTGCTAACTGGAAGGAAGATGGCTGTGAAACTTAGAGATACACTTTGTTTCCTGTTCTCAGCAGCAAAAAAATGCATTCACACACACTATCATCTAATGCCCATAGGAAGTCATATGATTTACAGGAGACACAGAGATTCAGGTAGTCAAAATATTTTTAAATGTGGCATTAAAGAAACCCAGAATATATATATATATATATATATATATATATATATATATATATATATATATATAAAAAAAATTATATATATATATATATATAAAAAAAAAATTTAAAGTATGCTAGGAGTTAGCTCAAAAATCTAAGCCTATAGCAACATGAAAACTGGAAAGAGTTGCAGAAATTATGCTGCGTGAATTCGTCCGAAACAAAGCCAAGAGCTGAATCCAGACACCAGAAGTTTGCATTTAACTCTTCTGGTCACTTGCCTGTGCACCTGGACTGAGCAACATTGGAACCACACCCTTGTTTTCACATTTAAGAATATGTATGGTTCAGCCCTAATTCAAGCCTGTTGGAGTTGGAAAATAAACATCAGAGCTTTATCAGTCTTCTGCCCAGACTGGACTATACTAAACAGCAGCCATTTAAAAGACAAAATACTGGTTTTTAACTCATCACTCAAGAGAGAGAAGTAAAAAAAAACATGTATGAGGCCCACCGTCCAAAGAGAATAAAATTTTCAGCTTTTGTTGTTGCTGAATGCTGCTGTTGTTATTATCTGGAAAATACCCTGAGCCTATAGTCTTAGTAGTTCACTGAGAAAACCAAGAAGTTTTAAGAACGTCATTCAGCATCTAGAATCTGGAAGTTAATTCTAACTCTATCAAACTTCACAGTGAGGTTATCCTGGGACATACTCTATTTTAGTGAGAGCCTACAAACTTTGATACAGCAACTAAGCATATTTTATTAACTGAGGTCTCCACTCTAACAGGGTACCTCCTGACCTTCACATCTATAGCAAATAGGGATCCCTTTTATATACAGGTATTTGCTCTAGAAAAATAGTTTATTCATTTACTATGGATCACACTTTCAACAACATCCCTGAACAAGCTTTCATATGCTTCACCTCCTTCCCACATATAGGAGAACGTCTAAGCTTCTAACTCTGTTTTACCTCACTTGTTTGCAAAGGGTATTCTGCGTTTCCCCATGCACCCTTTTGCTAGATTTTCCTATCGTTTTAATGCCTAGAAAAGTTGACCCTACAACAGAACAGGTAGATTAAAAGAAGGCTTCCTGGAGACACTTTGCAAAACCTCTTGGACATTTCAAAAAAACTACCATGGCAGTTGCATCGTCAGACTTACTTTTCCAGCCTGTGAGGCAATTCAAATACTGGTTTTCTTAAGGCAAATATTCTCTAAAGGGAAAAATTCAGTATTTTGTAATAATACTGGAAAGATTTTATCTTTTGCATCAGCAGGCAGCCTATCCACAGTGTGAATACACTCAACTCCTAAATGCCAATCCATTTCCAATTTACAGGCTAAAACTGGCACTAGGAAAATACTTGCCTTTAGACAAGTCCAGTACAAGAGCATAAAAGGGATTCAAAAGGTCATAAATAGTCCTTTTTGATTTTTAGTTCTTCTATTTCACAGCATTGTCAGCTGTTAGTTACAAGTGTATGTACAAGACTTAAGTATCAGTCCTACTAATATCTAGGCCAATCTTTCTTTCCTTCACGACTCAGCAGAGGCCCCAGAACTTAGCACAGCCTAGTTCAATGCTCATAGAAAAATCTGATCTATTATTAAAATCTAATTCTCTCATCCACACCAAGCATGGAACAGATCTTAGTCCCTTTTCTTTGCAGTAAATTTGTTCTGTATTCCTAGACACACTTCTTTCCCAACCTTATACTAGATTAGGGAAATAAAGATATTGCAGTGATTTCCTTTACAGGTCAGGCTTTCTGAGCACAGGTTCAACCTTGTATTGCCTTGAAATTACTCAAATCATCACACTTGTAATGAAATACATTCATAACCCCCCAAAACAGGTACCAAGACGCTTCCTAAAGATAAACAGCTTAAAATACGAAGTACTTGGAATTTGATCTAACAAGGAGCTTGTATATTGTATTTTAATGCTTTGCAAACTGAAGGAAGGCATTTGAAATGCCAATTTGAAAGAACTCTGAAATAACTTCATTTATAGGAAGTTGCCTTTTTAAGACACTGTAGTACTTTTTGCCACTTTTATATAAAATAGCAGCTTTTACTTTAAATACCACAAGTTTTATGGTGTCAGCCAGGGTGGCTGGGCAGAACTGGGTCTCTTCTTGCTTACCAGGATGACCAAAATGCCACCTAAGTGGTGCAGGACATGGACTTCATGGATTACAAGGGCACTTGCCTCTTGTGATACCCGACAGACCACATGCATCTGGGAAAGGAAATACCTTTAAAAAGCCCCATGGTGTTAGAAAGTGCAGCACCAGACAAATGAAGCTATTTCACCCAAGTTTGTTTTGGCAGGTTTTCAACTCTCTAGTCTATCCTTGCCTTGTATTCACACATAAGACTTGGAACAATTCCATTTATCAAGTCTACTTAGATGGAGCATTAAGTTGGCCTCTAAAATAAGACAGGGACAAAAGGGGAAAGTAATGGAATTCAATACTGCTAACAATTTTCTCACTATAGTTTTACATATGCAGGACAAAAAATGTATGGTAGATGGGGGAAAAAATTGTACGAAATCTGAAGATACAAAAGACTACTTTTTAAATCATGATACTTGGCATAACGCAATGTTAGCCAAATATGAAAACCTACTTTGTGAAAAAACTCATCATCATATCTCAGAATAATTTTCAATTCAGCTTGAAAAGGGATATATACTTATTTCCATAGTCTAAATCAGACAGTTGCTAGTGCTTTGTGTAAGATGACGAGCTTCCAGTTATGCATATTATATTTTTATATGTTAATAGAATGGCTATAATTACACACATATCATATATACAGTATACATCTTCTAATGGAAATCTAAAATTACTCTGTGTTTCAAGCAAAAGCTACACTTCACTTTACACTGTCTTTCAAGGGAAGCTACATTTTTATAATACCAATACTCTCATTAGATGCTACTAGGAAAGAGCTACTAAATATGTACATTTGGGTATCTATTCACATAAGAAAAGCTTCCCAATTGCTGAACATCTACAGCAACTTTAAGAAAAATGAAAAAAAATTTGGCTAGCCACTATCATGCATTGAACTTGAAAAATGAAAGCAACATCCTTACTCTATTTTGGAATTTAACTTGGACAAATTTCAGCTTCCATTTTATTCTCAGGAGTTTCAATAAACCATAACCAAGTTATGATCAGGTTTAATTAAGTTAATGGATTATGAAAAATAACTACCTAAAATCGCACAAATCCTTTTTACTAGCGCCTGCATTTGGGTTCTAAAATGTGGTTTAGTTTGGCATACACTTATACCTACCAAATGGCAATAGCAAGAATAAAAAAGCAATGAGAAAACATTGCCACTGGAATGACATCTAATATCTTAAAAACTGTGTCCATTAATAAATATATTTTGCAATAATATCAATGGTGTAATTTACAAACCTTTAAGGAAGAAATTTTATTCTTATAATCATGAAATTCCCAAAGCTTGGTTAAGCATTTTTAAGTACTACTGCAAGATACATGCCATCCTTTCTGCTGCATTTTCTGGATGTTACACAGCTATCAAAGAGCACCTGCTCTAAGTCAGTCTTGTGCTCCAAGCTTTTGAAGACTAATACAACTTAAGTCAGAGCCTCAACTTGATTCAGAGTATCAAACTGCTGGATACTTGTTTATTCAAGTTTTAAATAAGTTTTTTACATATAGAATAAACCAAAGTATAGATAAATAATTCATTAATAACACAACTTAACATACACCATTTAAAGAAACAAGAAGAACCATCACCATTTTACATCTTTGTTTGCCTTCATGGCAGGCAGCCACTCTGCATCATTCGTGGGTGAGGAAATGGACTGAAACGAAAAATGACAGGAGTGGTTTCTAAGACTTACAAGTTCCTTGATTCTTTCCAGAACAGTGTCTTTTTCAGTGGAGATGTCATTACATCAGAAGGTTCTACCTGAGGGTTCAGAACTTTTGCTATCAATATAAAAAAAACAACATAAAACCTATTGTCAGTAAGCTTAAGTTCATGACTGGATTCTGTACTTCATGGAAAAGTTTCAATATCTGCAGATCAACAAGTTGACATTCACAGTACATTACTTCAGCTCTGTTAACCACTTTGGCAAGGAGTCAGTCCTTGTACAGTCATCAAGAAGTACAGACAATAATTCTTACCCTTTCCCTTCTAGGTCCACACTATGTGCTTGATTAATGACTGACAAGTTTCTCCAGTAACATAAATCGACATATTTAGCAGGAAAGCCATGGAAAATTGTTTGCCTATCAGTAAAAATTAAACATAGGATTTGTACAAAGATTAGGCTTATGAAAGATGAGACAGATAATTTGCAACAAAGCAATACACCAGTAACTTCCCACCACAGGAAGCCTTCTGCAAAAGCTTTACTATCTCCACAAGTCTCATCTTGGACAACAGCAAGTAGTAGCAAAGTCTCAGTAAGACACAGCATTGCAGGACTACAAGAAGATGCTTTTCCCTGTGTTAGTAGGATAAACAGAACACATTTTCAACACCTGAACTTGTCTACTTCTTGTGTAGCCGAAGTTTCTCACCACAAACAAGTCAAAATCAAGCTACTCAGCTACAGCTTTACTCAAAATAATTTAAACCAACATTTAAATTATCTAAGACAAGAGTTTAACTGCTCCAAATAATTTATTAAGCTTCAGAGCAAAGCAGAAGCTAGATCAAGATGATCACTGATGGCATTGTATATTAGATCTATGATGCTGAAACCCTTTTATGCTTATATAGAAAAAAACAGACAAAGTTTTTATTTCCCTCTTACCATGCACAATATTTGGTGAAGAATAGTTATGATTGTTACTCCAGCCCATTTTTCTACCTGTGGAAATAAATTAATTCATTTATGACTGCCATTGCTCACTTAGGAATTTCCTTTTGAATAACTGTACAATACAGGATATTATTTCATTTCAGGTGAGACTATCAAAATACGAAGCCTACAGCTCCAGGGAAAAAAGAAAAACAGACAAACAAAAACAAATGGAAAACCCAAAACCTGGAAAAGGAAAAAAAACCCACCACCTTTTTTAGATGAAATAGCATTCAAGTCCTCTTTGCCAGTGAGCAAAGTTCTGCCGAGCAATTCCATCTAACTTTCATCTCCTTCAGGCAGTACTACTTTCATCCATGTTTTCCATTTGAAAATGGACTAGATATGGCCAATAGGTGAGGATTTTTTTGAGAAAGCCATCAGCCACTATTTTACACCTCCAACCCTCACATCATCTGAGAGAGCTGGCATCAAAGTCTTCAGGATTACTGATGATTTCTCCTGCTGGCCAGCTGAAACCCAGCAGTAAAACAGAACTGAGCATTGTCCTAAACCAGCCCTCTCAGCCGAGGTCAAACACAACCTTCACACTGTCCAAAACTGAAGACTCCAGAGCTCTGCTTGGTCTCAGCAAAGAATTTTTGACTGCATAAAATGAAACACATTTACAACTATAAGGGCTGCAGTGAAATTAGTGACTCGTTTGCCTTTAGCCCTATGAATGCAAACTGCCACAAATGCCATATGGTTGTACAGCCAGCCATGGCTTAGCAAAGTCATTTGTCTAGCTATCATGAAAAAAAATTAAGGTTTTCACACTAAGCAGCTCCAGCCCAGACAACCAATGCAACAGAACAGGGCTGTGAATACCAAGTGGCTTCTGCCTCCCACACAACCAACAGTCCTTCTCACCCTCAACATGTAAACCTCAGTGCAGCCGTACTTTATACATCCTTGGAGAGGATTAATTTAACTTTGATTTCCTCTCTGTGTTTGTTTTGGAAGTTTGCAGCTTGAGCAATATATATACGACCAAAGTTTGGCAGGAAGAAGCCTGTAACTATGATTTATATCATTTCAGCCTGGCGAGCATATTCAGAAAAACAAGCTGGCAGTGAGGACAGCTTCATCTCACATTCAGAAAGTGGAAGACTGGGGTAGGAATAAGGAAAGGCAAGACATTTCCAGGAGGAAAATTTAAGATGGATGGAGTCTGGTATCATCCATCTGACTGAGGGAACACAGTGCTCAGCAGAACAAGCTTTGACCACGACAGAAGATGTGGCAGGCATACGTAGAGATCATTAAGGGCTTTCCGTCATCCAACAGGTTGCTAGTCTGTTGATTGCTGGTACCTTCCAAAGCTTCCCAGAGAGTGATAAAACCAGGGCCATGCAAAGAGGTATTATTGCCACAGGATAGCACACAGAAAACTAAATTTTTCTGGATCAGTTTGCATGTTTGAACTGTACCATTTTCAATTTAAATGTCAGTTAAACATTAACAACTTCAGCTTCAACTTTTATTGCAACAGCGGTCCATCACAAAAGTTAAAAGCACATATAAGATGCTATTCTAGATACACAATATTTTATTCCATGTAATCATAAAATCATGCTTCTATGATAAAACCTCCCAACCTATTACACATTCTATGCACAAACAGAAAATGGTTTCTCTTGCATTCCAGCTGAATACAAGGACTTTCTTTTTAACTTATTCATGCTCTATGTAGCTGAAATGCATTGGCTCAGCTGAGTTCTCTGCTACCTCCCTACAGTCACAAGCTCCAATTTATGAGTGAAGAAGGCATTATTGCCTTGAGCAAAATAATCTATCCATCCTGATACAGACCTTGCTTCAGGGATTTTCTAGCACACAAGGGTTCTTCACCGTGTAAAAACTCAAAATTATCCAATAGCACAGCCTATTACTGTTTCAGTAGTGTACTAGTCTTGTAGCATTTAGATTTCCATGCACCTAGAATTGATAGGGTTCCTTTTATTAAACCTTTCTATCAGTCTGTCAAGATTATGTTGCTGCTCCCACCAGAAGCTTTCTGTAAAGAGATGCAAGTGCTGCAATGCAAGGGCCTACATTGTCCTTAATATCTTGTTATCGCTGCTTAGCAGTGTGTTATCCCTACAGATGAAAACTAAACCTACCTTTTTAATGTTATACACCACAGAAGCTTTATTTTCAACTTTGGCTTTACTACCTTTGCTATTTCTTAACATCACAGCTCCTTTTTCCCAATCTAAATTCAGGGCTTTAGTTTGAGCAGTCTCTTCCCTCCCCAAAAATCAGTTTGGTATTTCTGTGATACGGAACCAAAATAACTTGTGCTAAAATTGCCAAGAAAATTAAAACATAGGCCATTCAGACTCAGTCACAAGCTCAATACCAGAGCTAAATATGACTGTTCCATTAAAACTAAATTATTAGACACAGGTCAATAGGAGTTATCAGGTTCAACTCCATAGTCAAAAGTTCACCAAAGAAAAAGAGAAAGAACAGGAATAAAACTTGTTTAAAATTAGTGTCACTTTCCTACAGTATTTCAGCCAAGCCCAAGATTCAGCATGCAATGTGCAAATACCAAGAATAAGACCATGTATTTCAACACATATATATAAGCTTTTGTTTTTTACTTTTAAGCCTTTGCCATCAAGTGATTCGTGGTTTGAATACAGCTGTCTGAAGGCTATCATACTCTGGATCTGTAAGACAGTATTATTTACAAGATGGTGCAACATAGTTCAACACCTGGTTCGCCCTGGCCTTGTTCTGTCAGCCTACAATTTTTTCCCCAAGGAAAAAGAAAATGATGATTTTTCAACTACTTCCAGATGTTAAATGGCAATGGCTCTGACCAGGATACCTGAAGCTTCAAAAGTTCCAGCTAACTTTACACCCACATTAAGAAGAATCAAATTAAGTGCACCTGGCATGGTAAGCAAAGGCATCATGTCACACTTCCAGAGCTCTGCACAGGATGCCTTGACAAACTGGGGGCAGAAGCGTCCTTCATTTGGATCAAATTAACACAGACATGACGTACAAATGAGGACTTTAAGCCAACACATCAATAAAACAGCTCAACCACTCCCAAGCCCAGTAGAAGATCTAATTCTGAGCTGAACATACCATTACCAGACCACAGAGCTTGCCCACAAAACTGGGTCAGAATTGAAAAGATCACAGTCCAATGAAAAGCAATTTTTTTCCATTGATATTTGAGCTACACTATTTCTAAAAAATACTCAAAGTCAGAAGAAAATTGATGTTACTTGTTTAATTTTCAAGAAGCAACCAAGGCAACAAAACCTTTCTAGCTTTTGAGTAAACATGCACACGCCACAAACTACTGCAACACAGTGCTAATGAGGTGAGGACTGATGATGTGTTCGCAGTTTAGCATCCTCCCATGCCAAATTTCCTGCAAATTCCAATACAAGCACAGATGGGAAGAGTTGAAGCTCATCCAGATCTTGAATTTAGTTCCTGGACACTAGTAAATGAACACAAACACAAATAAATAACCCTCCAACACGTAAATAGCACCCTAGCACATAAAATACACACATTTTTCTTGCTACAGAAATGTGTCAAGACATAAACGGAGACCAATATCATTGACAGCCATGCATTTCATACCAAAGATGATCCTGTCCTCAGGTTAAAAGGAGTTGACAAACATTCCTCAGATTTTCATTTAAGTTTCAATTATATTCTTTTCATAGAGTGTTTGTGTAATAATTTATCACTAGCTCCAATTTATCTCACTATTACAGTGAGAGCCTAAGAACAGCTCAAGCTGTTTTCCATGGGCAACTTCTGGATGGGACATATCCATAGGTTCAATGAAGGTCAGACATCAGCTGAACTCCTTCAAAGCTTTGAAGAAATATGGCCTCTCTTGGGATTTGAAATTAGAGACACTTACTCTTGAATTTAGCGTAAAAGTATAATTCAATCCAAGACAATAAGCAACATTTTCAGACTGGTATGTCAACTATTTTTTAGAACCACACTCACCATCCCAAGATAAATATCATTAAGTTTTATGCAGAGTTGATGATTTATCTTTTGGATTAAGGAAATCTATCTGGTTACGCAAGTAACATCAGATTCCAAAGATTTGCTGTGATTACATTTGCTGTTAACTAAATCATCTACTACAAAATGCTTGTTTCTCTGGCATGCACTGGATAACCATTCAAGCAAAAAGTCAGAATTTCCACAAAGAGGCCCAAAGGAAACACTTTGTCCTTTCTGCAGTATCTGAACCTGCTAACTTTATAAGCATAATATATCATATTGAGCAATAGACAGTAGACTGCAAAGAGTTGGTCACTCATACTTTTAACCATATTCTTTTTTTTTTTTAATGACTTTGCAGATACTGCTTTTCAGTTTCTTTTATCTAGTTATATGCTTGCAGTTCCAACTATATTCCTTTTTTTCTCCTATTAGGCAAATAGTTAAGTTTTTGTTTAGTTATGGTTTTATTATTCTTCCTTCAAAAACAGTACAGAATATCAAATATTTAAACATGGTTGCTTCAATTTTGATTAAGGAGAAGTTCAACAGTACAAGTTCATGGCATATTATCCTTCGAATCTTATTTCCAAGATACATGAGAAAAGATCTTTCTCTCCGACAAGGATATATAAGGAGTTGATCTAATATTCCATGTTCTGATTGCTGTAAAATTTGCAGGTTTAAAATTTAAGCAGCACTGAAGCAATTACAGTTCTGAGTTAAAGCACAAATTAAGGATAATAAGAATTTACTTTAATAGTCGGGGTATTAATATCAAATTCAAGCAGCTACCCCTGTTGGTTTTTTTTGCTTTTAGGGCTCTGTTCATATCAAAACTGGAATAACAAATAACAGAAATCAGAACATAAGATAAATGACATAGTTCTGAATCTTGTTTTTTCAGTTCACAGCATTTGCCAGCTGTCTAACTGAGAATGGATATCTATCAATAATCATGACATAAATTTCTCATAACCAAATCTCATGTTTGCTTCAGAATCTTCACAGTCTCCTTATGAACAATATTTTAAAAACTAGTATCTTCACAGCAACAAAGAAGCCTAGTAAGTGGGGATATTTGGTGTGTGGTTTTGGGTGCTTTTTTTTTGCCATATACAAGCACATATTCTAAACAGAATTGAAAATATGTGAAAGCATTAACACATCAAGGTGAGAAGATATCAATTCTCCTTCATTCCACATAGCTATTTAATATGATTGATAAAATCTGAACCCAGTGACTAAATGGCAGTGCTATTTTGAATTGGATACCCTTTCATTGGGAGTGACATTCTCAGCACAGTCCAGTAAACATTCATGTTCCACTAAATGCTACAGGATTAGACAGTGGCAGAAGGGATCTTTATGAAACATTGATAGATAGAGCACCAACTGACACCCACAGATGTCAGCTTTTTTTACTGGAACACAACAAAGCATATTCAGAATATTATGAATTTTAGCCAGGTCCAGAAAAATCTCCTATTAAAACCAAGCACATCAGCTTCTTGATCAGCTTCACATGTTTTACACGGCAAAAGCCTTCAAGAGACAAACCTAAGGCTGAACAGAAAACCCATAACACAACTGAATCTGATGTATGAGGGCATTAAAAGAAATTTGACAATGTAAGCTCTACAGGAACAGCAAAGGGAAAATACACTCACAGATAAAATTACAGATTGAGCTGTAATTTTGCCTCAGATTACAAATTACTAAAATCTATTTTTTAAAGTGAAAGAAAAGCAAGAGTAAGAGGGCATTTTCAGAAAGCAGAGTTCAAGCTAATGGTTTATTTCAGACCACAATAAAGAAGGGTCAATAGTTTTCCAAGACTGAGCTCACAAAATGCAGTCCAATTATAATTTTATCATTTAGACTACACCTATGCCTGTTCTATAAGGAAAACGACCACAGAAATCTTCTTTGACCAAGGTAAATGTCTGCTCTGAAAAGGGAACAGTTTGTGAACTTCTGGGTGTCACAATAATTTTTTTTTGCTCAAATGGAAGCTCAAACTCTACCTGACAAGGCTGACAAATGTTTATCTTATGGGGTAGAGGTGGGAAATATGAGCACGTTTAATAAACAAAGAAATAATCAATGTTTACATATGTCTGCATGGATATATAAATATTCATATTAAGCAAGCATCACAGCTGGAAGAAAGAATTTATTCCTACTGCCCACATCCTTGAGATTTCTTACTATTTATCATTCAAAGATTCCCATACAGCATTATTTACCTACAATGAACAAGGTAAAAAACTTCTGACAAACAATGAAAAGCTCATAGTTCTGTAAAATTTCCGTCTTTGATATATAAGATGGAAATGAGAAAATGATACAAGATCTTAGGGAAAACTAAAAGCACTATAGATTAGATTAGGCACTAGTAAACCCCAAAACATAGTTATGCTAACTGTGATAAAAATTTACAATGGAGATGTATGATGTATCCAAATAATTGCAAGCAGCATGCCAGGTTACAGTCATCCAGTAAAGCCATCAAGCTTCTTCCCACCCATTCATGTGTCCAAGGCAGCACAAACATTCCACAAGTAGGTGACATGCCTATGACAAGTCTCCATACTTCACTTTCTGGGAGGGTAACTTCAAACTAGCTGATCTAAATTGACTACAGGATCTTACAAACAAGCATTTATAATGCATGTCTAAAGAGATCCTGCCTGCCTTCTGGGAAACCTGGGTACACTCAAGAGGACAGAGTAAGAAAGTAAAAAAAAACTAGCCCAATATAGATAACAGGTTGCTATGGGCACTTGATTTTCTCTATTAAAAAAAAAAAAAGAAATATTTGTACTGTTAATACCACTATTTTACTTTGAGGTTCATGAGTTACAAACTCCCAGATCTATCATCGCAGCTCAAGATGAAAAGCAGCCTTAAATGGGAAAGAAGTATCACAAAGGTCAGTTATGAGCAGACACACCACCAGGCCATGAGTTCTGTGTTCAGGCGTGGCTGATTAAGGCTAGAGGAACACAAATGGCAAAGCATCAGATTATATTCATGTTCACAACTTCTCCTTATACTTCCAGCCCAGTCTGATGTAACTGCCTAAACCAGTGATGATCCAGCAGTCAGAAATAACAGGAGCACAGGAATTATCATTATCCACTCTTGAACTACCATTTTCATCAGCCAATTCCAGTACATATTTCCCAAGGGAAATCTGGGAATGCTGGAAGAAATGAGGAGATGCCAACCTTGAGAAAAACACAGTAGCAGGAACTATGGTACAATAGCCAGAAGAGAAATACAGAATGACTCAGCAACTCTAAGCAGATATTTCACAAGCATGCTGCTACTTTTGGCACTGTTGGTGGTATCAGTCTTAAAAATTACACAGTCATTTAACAAGCTGACATTAAAAGATAAGATAAAGGAACATAAGGCAAGATATTTTGTGCAATAAATTTAAACTACATCATCTTAACAGGGATTGTGAAGTTACAGTCATAAAATTTGCTCTTCCAATTTTATTTCCTTATTTCAATCAAGAACTAGAAGTAATCTGAAGGAACTTGCTCATCTCAGTTCATAAATTCTGAAAAATAGATAAACCTGACATATTTAAATATGCATTATCAGGTTGTATATATTCTTCAAGAAGTCTTAGGAGACAGTCTAGCATTCAAGAAGGATGGGGTTTTGACTAACAAATGCTGGGCACTCTTCATATTCTTTGAGATGACTTCACTTTTCAAAGAAGAAAACTACTTTAGACAGCTATCATAGGCAATAACAGGAAGAACAGTTAAGTGTCAGAATCTCCCTGTGATAACAGCATTTAAGTAGTTTGGTACAGTATTTTACCTAAAGAATTACATTTGGGATCTTGGATTCCTAAAAATCAGATTTACAGGTAATTGAATAAACTGTAATCACTCCCACCAAGCATCAGACCTTACTTGGAAAAGCTAATGCCAGGTTTTTAAATTGGGATCATGTCTCTTTAACTGTACTGTAAGTACATTTGCTCTGGTGGGTCTCACATTTCAGGCAGCAGATCAAATAAGACTGCAGTTTCATGTACCTTTCCAATTTGTTCTTGGTATTGTTTGGGTAAGTTTTAAACATTCAGCTATAGCATTTCAGTACAAATTAGCCAGAATAACGTAAGGTTTCAATTTGCAGGTTTAACCTTGCCAGTGTCTCAGCTACTTTTGCCTTCTATTTGAACTCTAATTTAAATGCTGATTGTAATGGTATTGTTTTAATTAGCAGAACAGTTCTGCAGGAATACTGCCTATTAGATAGCAAAAGTATATCAAGATGTGGTTAAGCACAAAAATAGTTTTTAAGAGCAAGCTCTATACTCTTTTGTACTTTCACATACTGCTTGAGGTGATTATATTTGTGTATGCATTCAGATATGTTGGTTAAAGGAATTTAAATAGTGAGCTGTTTATTCGGCCAAACTGTTTACAGTTTTGGATTTATTAGCTGTCACGGTTCTCAGAGCCCTCTTACTCCTCCTCCATCTTTTTGGCTTGAAATGATTCTGTTTTGGCACATTCTGCAATACAACATTTCACTTTTCTAGAAAACTCCCCTGGTAGAAAAGTAACACAAAACCCCAGGAAACTTACCTAGTCTCTAGTTTCACTACCAACTCAAACCAGCCACAGTTCACTCAAAGCCAACTGAATCTCTGCCCAGTTCCAAGCAAGCAGGGGCAAATTCAGATATCAACTTCTGACACACTGTGGTGTACAAAAAGCCTGCTTTGACAGAACTTCAACGATGGGACCAAGAGCCCAAATACCCAAAAAGAGGCTGCAAAGTCATGAGGATAGAGATGAAAAGGAAGAGAACTGCCATCAAAAGAATAGGAATCATGCATATATTTGCATTCATCCAGAAAGAACATCTACAGGTTTTCATTTCTGATACTGGGTTAATAAACTTCTAATGTTAAAGAGAAAATGAAAAGTAAAATTATAAAGAACTGAAGTGGGAAAAGATTTTAACAGGTATCAGATGAAAAGAGGGATCTAACGAGCTCTTTCTCCCAATGAAGAAAATTTTTACCCATCAAGAAAATCTGGGTAAAAAACTACATCTCTTTTTAGCAATAGTCTTTTGCCACAACTAGCTCAGTGCCCCAAAAAGGCTACACAAAACTCAAAAGCTTCAATGAACTCCAATATACCAAACATAGCTACCCACTTATTTATGTCAACCTTAATACACAGAAAGGATGTCTATTTGCAAACTGGTTCTCTGAGATTTTTATCTCCCTCTGAAAAAAAATCAGGATTGTACTCAGCTGAATCTCAGTTTGAGCTTGGTCTCTATCAAAAACCATTTAAAATACAAAAAGCATTCCATAGCAACAAATCTGCTCCATCTTCCCAAATTTTTTGATATTGTCCATCACAGTCCACAATGCAAGAACTTCCCCTTTTAAATTCATTGAATAAATTAATAATTACTCAGAGATCCAAAAGATATCATGTTTTGAAAGAATGTGATTATGGAGCCAAAAGAAATTAAACTACCTACAGCCTCCCTGAAAGTATCCTATAACAAGGACTTTGTTCCGTCACTTGTAAGGTAAAATGAGAGGTACACAAACCAAATAAATTTGTGTTCAAGAAATGCCACTTAATATATTTCCATGAAGAGCAGTGATAAATGTTTTCTGATACTGAGGTCAATTTTTTCTGAAAAATTAGGTTTTCCACGTAGAAG
This sequence comes from Cettia cetti, assembly GCA_013401135.1. NCBI lineage: Eukaryota > Metazoa > Chordata > Aves > Passeriformes > Sylviidae > Cettia > Cettia cetti. The sequence continues at coordinate 185,582 of VZUI01034358.1, forward strand.
CTTCAGTGGCCAGGTCCGTCAAAAAAAAAGGATGGCAAATGGCCCCAAACACAGCCTGATCAGCCAAACCATCATCTTGCACAGGGTACAGTAGAACTTTTACATGAGTAATTAAAGCATTTGCTAAGTGCTACATTTTCACACAGTTGCCCTCTCAAGATGCTTCAATGGAGGGAATGGCTTTGAATGATTGTAATTGTTCCCACCAGGCTATAGGCCCTGCTGCTCTCAGAGTCGTAGAATCATTTGGGTTATAAAACACCCTTGAGATCATTAAGTCCAACTGGAAGCCCAGCAGTGCCACATCCAACAGAATCACTTCAAAACCCAAAGAATATAGGAAGGAGGATACAACTATGAAAGAGAGGGCTCTTCCAGTACAGACCTGTTGTTACCATTGGGGACAGCCGGGAATAACAACATGACTCTCAAGCTTAGTTAGCAGAGTAAGAGCAAATTTTATTCTTCCAAATCCTCTTTTATAGACAGTTCTGAAAGGATAAAATTGTATTGGTTAGCAAACCAGTACAAGACCATCATTGGACATTAGGAACAACACC